>PVHP010020607.1:0-13178 GCA_004024765.1 Zapus hudsonius | reverse complement strand
GTAAATTATTGCAGGCTTTGAAGGTGACTTTGGGCTTAGCTTAGGGGATAGAGTGCTGAACACTCACCAGTCATTAGAACTTCCCAAGCCAGTGTCCATTGTCTTCCAGCCTGCAAAGAACTGACAGGTGGAGACAAAATAAAGGGGCCAGTACAGCAAAGCTTTCTTTTTCGACAGTGGAGCAGGTAACACACTTGGTGACCAGGACCAAGGATTATTATATTCTCAGGAGTATAAATTATGTGTCAGTCAGGGTGGATTAGAGTGGCAATTTGTGTGTGTGTGTGTGTGTGTGTGTGTGTGTGTGTGTGTGTGTGTGAGGGTTCCACTTTGGTGGTGGACATGGGACATCAAGTCAGGATGGATTAGATAGGTTATTTATAGTGTATCTATAGGGCTCTTAATCAAAGAAGGGCATGTAAGGACTGGGTATCAGCTGACACCCTGGTGAGTCACGGTGAGTAAAGGCTGTTTGGAATTCAATCCCTGGACTTTGTTCTCTGGACTTGTCTTTAGTGATGTTCTTTTGAGACCTGTGACCCTAACTACTTACAAAATGGGAACTAATTTACTCCTAATTCCTATCAAAGTTGTCCAGTGGCAATTTACTAAAGTCACTTTGTAGCTTAAGCAGGACTTGAATTGACATTCCTCCTGCCTCAGCCTCCTTTTTAGGCTTTTGCTGATAGGCCCAGATACCCAGGTACATTCTGAAAATGCCTTGGCTGCTCCCTCTGTGTCTCTGTGTCTTCTGCCTTGAAAGGAGAGGAGAGAGATAATGTAAATTTGAGGATAATCAATCTTATATTACCAGTTGCAGACAGATATTCCTTAAATATTAACAACTGAACAGAAGTCTAGCCCAAAGTTTAAAGTACAGATTTCTTAGCTACTTTATCTTCTAATTAATGATTTTATAATCAAAACAAGTGAAACTGGGGGGGGGGCTATATATGTTTCCTTCAGTTAAAACCCCCTCCTTTGTTCATTCCTCAATTCTATTTTTTATTACTTATTTATTTGCAATGAGAGAGAGAGAGAGAGAAAGAGAGACAGAGAGAGAGAATGGGTGTGCCAGGGTCTCTAGCCACTAAAAATGAACTCCAAATGCATGCACCACTTTGTGTATTTGGCTGTACATGGGTACTGGGGAATTGAACTTGGGTCTTTAGGTTTTGCAGACAAGAGCGTTAACCACTGAGAAATCTCTCCAGCCCCATTCCTCAATTCTTGAGGGGTGTTGAAGCAATAACCAACTGGTCTGCTCCCTGCTAAGCCAAGATAAATAGATCTAGTATTAAGAGATACAGCTGTTTAGTTCTTATTCCAGAATACCAATTTCTTGGTCAGATGGTTAAATAGTATTACATCAACCCTAAGGCTGAATGACAATACATGAGGAAGGACAGGTTATAGTCAAGCAATGCCTGAGGAAAGTATGCCTCACTTGAAAGATAGCTAATACTTAAGTTTAAAAGCAAAGGCTCCTTATAAACTGTATGGCAGAACCCAGAAGGGAGGAAGCCAATGGCCCCTGCAAAGGGTCCTCTGCTTTCCACGGCTCCAAGAGCACAGGCCACCAAACGCACACTTGTCCTGCAGATCAGTGTCACCTGTGTGCAGATTCGTGGTTGACAGACCTTTGCTTTCAGTGGTTATTTTGGGGGTTGTGGGGGTAACTATCAGTACCTCGTGTCGCACTGACCTTGGTTCATAAATCTGTTCCCATCTGGGGACATATCAGGATTGGATTTCTTCAATGGTAGGTCTGTTAGATCACTCAAAATTGGAATTGTTGACTTAGGGTGCAGTTTTGATTCTTGAAGGGTCTTTTGTAGCAGATATAATTAGACATGTGATTTTGTGCATGAACTCTTCCTTCCCAACCGCCCACCTTCATGTGCTTTTTGGTACAGTTGATAGATATGGCTCCATCTTATTTCTGACAATATGTGTGTACGTAGTCACATGTGTATATACATACATATATACATACACACATTATTTCCCATTATAACTGAATGCCACGTGAAAGATGTATTACCTGCAGCAGGCAGAACACAGCTGTCATCTCCAAAGCAAAGGAAGCCTAGGGATTTTATTTAGGAGGGCTTTACAGATTCATGTAGAGGTGAGCCCATTCCTAAGTGTGTTCACTTAAGTTTATAATGTTTTTAAGAAAGAAAGTAAACACATTTTTAGCACGTTTAGCTCAAAGTCATGGAGCACCTATGTAAAATATAAAAACGATGAATAGAAATTCCAGGGGGAACCAGATTTAATTTAACCTTACTCTATTGTCTCTCTCCCTCATCCTCTTTATCTTTCACTTTCTCTCCCCTCCCTTTACTTTCCCTTCCTTTGGAAAGCTAGAATGTGCTGTGATTTGTCTCACTAACCGGATTTATACTGGGACAGAAAAGTGTGTGCATCCACAACAGTTGTCAAAATGGAATTTAAGATTAAAAGGCACCTCTCTGTGACCATCCACATTTAACCCATGAACTGCGAAGTTTCCACAGGGATTTATGTCCTGATGGTAAACAGACCCATGTTCTCAGGGAGCTGTCCTTGCCACAGGCACAGGGTAGTCAACGGCTAGCCAAAATGTCTGCAGCCAGGTGACTAACCACGTGTCTACTTAGGGTTTTCAATGCTGCTGGAACCTTTGCAGTTCATCACACCCTAGACTTTCCTAAGACCCAGCATTTATTCATCCACCTCAGTCTCCCCCTCCTCATTTCTTCCTTTGGATGGAGGATTGGAGTACTGGGAGGAATTAGATCTCTATAAAGATGCAGGAGACTCCCGGGCCCACAAATCCCAACTTTATGTCCTCGCCCAAGTTATAAAAGAATTGAAAATGAGGACTCAGAGAAGAGGAAATTATTAGATTCCTTTTAGGCAAAGCTAGGATAAGAGGAGAACTCCCAAGTCAAAAGAAGCTCTCCTCATCCATCCAGAGAAGAGGAAGAGGAGGCAGGATCTCTGTGGTAGTTTGACTGTATGTTCCCCAAAGACTCAGCTTGTCACGTGACTGGAGGAGGTGTCACTCGGGGTGGATCTTGGGATCTATCTCTAAGCTGTGTTTGAGGGCAGATCTGATCTCCAGCCCAAAATTCTGCAGAGCAGTCTGAGCAGTGGCAAGACCCCTGCTGCTTGCTGCTTTTGGTTCTTACAGGCTTGACCTGTCTTTGGTGCTGGGGCAGAATTTCATTATTCCAGGCAGAGAGAGCAGTAAAAAACAAAGGCACATCGTGAGATTAGAGCAAGGAACCATAATAAAAAAAGTCATGGCAAGGTAGGACTTAAATGATGTCTTAAAGATGAACTGAACATAGATGAAAAGAAGGACCAGGAAGGCTTACATGTCCACACACACACACAAACACACACACACACACACACACACACACACACACACACACACACACATTCTGAGGAAAGTGAGATGAAGAGATGGAGGCCAAAGAGCAAAAGGCACCTCCCTGAATTATCCATCCATCAAGTGGTAAAGACGGACTTTGAATGCAGGCAGTCAGTTTGATGACCTGATGTTTTAACTCTCAAGCTACTATAATCTCCCATCTGTACTATGCTCCCTCTGGCCCTGGTCTCTCCAGGGATTCGGTTTTTTTTCTAATTATAAAGTGGGAGGCACTGGGTTAGGCTGCATACCTAGTAGTGTGCTGAGTTTTGTATACAACAAATTAGAATTTGACCTGCAGAATTTCAAGACATATTTAGTGAAATCTTGTAAAGCAAGTCATCATTATTATTATTATTATTAATACTATTGCTGCTATTGTTATTATTATTATTATTATTATTTTTTAGTGCACTCTCCCAAAGACAGGCAACACAGAATAAGCGTGGTGATTTTGGAAAGCTCAGGTGAAAGATTTCCTGTTGAAATGCTCAGATGTGATGGCTTTATGTTGCCCCCTGGTGGTAATCTGAAACTACAGCCGCAAACCGGCTCCTTCACTGCCAGAACTAGGTGATTTTGTTTCTTTCCAAACGTGATGCCTCAGACCTGGGGACATTGACAAGACTTTGCCCATGCACATATATTTACTGACAAAATGCAACGCTTAAAATGACTTCCGTATGGTGTTCAAGCTCACTAGGAAACACAGCATTCTTTCCTTTATGGTCTGGGTGCAGGCTGGATAAAATCACCTCTATCTTGCACACACCAGGCACACTAACAACTTTGGGTTTCTTTGTGAATGAACTTGTAGTCTGGGATGTCAATTGAACCCTCTTTCTACTTCCAAAAAGCCAAATAAAACCTCTGTATGGCTTTCTAAGACCATAAGTGAATTTGAAAGGAATATACAGTACTTGGTTTGGCTTTGTGGCTCCCAAGTCCTAGGATAACACACCTAACCCACCACTTCTACCACTGAGTTACATCCCCAGACATAAATAGTTTATTGGTAGTTCAAAAAAGGACTTTAGTATATTGTCTTATTTTTTGTGAGTAAAGTTATTGCATGCAATTGATATTTTTGAAACTCATGGGTTCACACTGTTTTCTACTTTCAGTTTCTTTGGGTAATTCCCTTAATGATTGTGGCAGCAATATTGTTGTTGTTTTCAAGGTAGGGTCTCATCCTAGCCCAGGCTGAGCTGGAACTCATTCTGTAGCTCTTGGCTTGCCTTGAACTCATTGTGATCCTTTTAACTCAGCCTCTAAGTGTTGGGATGAAGGGTGTGTGCCCCATGCCGGGAAGCAATATAATTGTTATCATCAAAAACTTTTCAAGGGCTGCAGAGATGGCTCAGCAGTTAAGGTGGTTACTTCCAGAGCCAAAGAAACTGGGTTCGATTCCCCAGTACCCACGTAAGCCAGATGTACAAGGTGATGCATGCGTCTGGAGTGTTTGCAGTCGCTGGAGGTCCTGGTACACCCATACTCTCTCTCTCTCTCTCTTTCTATCTCTCCCCTCTCTATCTCTGCTTGCAAATAAATAATTTAAAAAAAAATCTCAAGCATACCCAATAGAGAGTTGTGTGCACCCTTTGTGCAAATTAAAGTCTACAAATCTTCTTTGGAGTTCACTGACTTGAATGCAGAACACTCCACATAGCCTTCTGAGCTGTTCTCCATTCCAACCTATCTCTGAATGTCATTTCCTCTATTCTCAGCATTCATGATCTCAGGCCTGTGGGATGACTGGAGGGTCCATGGAAACACCACACCCCTGCCCGTTTCTGTGCCTCTGCATATGCATGGAATACCATCACCCTCTTTGCCTGATCTGCCATTTGTCTTTGAATTTTCCCAACCCCACTCCTGACTCCTAGAAACGATAGACTACTGTAGATTTCTGGTTCTTACATCTCAGTTTCCTGCTAGACTTGAGAAGTGAATCTATAGAACCCTTCCAGCCTCCCCATTTCATGTCCAATGTGTTTATGGCGTGTATAAGTGCATGACAATTCCTACCATTAAGTTTGTAACTGTACATCTCCCAATCAATATTACCATGAATAAACCTAAGAACTCCTGCTCATGGAAGGGGGTGGGATCTAGTCTTTAAGTGGGATACCTTGATGCCCTGTGACTGAAAGCCTTTCTTCCTTTTCCTCTACAAGGACCTTTCTCCAGACACTTTTCTTAAAGGCCCCAGTCACTAGATGGTATTCTGCTCCCCACCCTATGTGATGACTGATTTTGAATGTCAACTTGATTGGATTAAGAAATGTCTTGATTATGTCTGCAAGGGCATTTCCAAAGAGGATTAACGAAGGGCATAAGACCTGCTTTATGGGCTGTGGTCCAGGGTTGAGAAAAAGGAAAAAAGAAGAAAACCAGCTGAGCCATAATATTCTCTTTTCTTTGCTTCCATAGCCAAGAGCCTCTCCCACACCACCTCTCCATCACCCCATGATTAACGCAAGCTCTCTCTCTCTCTCTCTCTCTCTCTCTCTCTCTCTCTCTGTGTGTGTGTGTGTGTGTGTGTGTGTGTGTTAGAGCCTTCTAGAGGAACAGATTCGGGTTATGGATGGGTTACAATTTCAAATGGATCAGGACCTCCATATACAACCTGAAACTGTAAAATGACTTTACTAGGAGAACAAGTAGGGAAAACATGCCAAGATGTAGGTGTAGGGAAAGACTTCTTGAATAATACCTTAGTATCCCAGAATAAGACAAACAGCCGCTGGGATCTCATGAAACTAAAAAAGCTATTGTACAGCTATGCAAACTATCAGCAGAATCGATAGACAACTTAAAGAATGGAAGAAAATATTTGCCAGCTAACATCTTGAAAGGGACAGAAAGGCACATATGAGAGATTAATCTTAATTCCTATCTGCCGACGGAGCCCTGCTCTCTGTCGTGGCTGCCACAGAGCTGGAATTACTTAGGTGTACAAGTTCAAGCCCAGCCCTTCTGGACCCTGGACCCAGGTGTTCTGGATTCTTCTGGATTCAGCCCCAGACTCAAAAAGCCTGGCTGCTCACAAGGCTTTTGGCGGGGTTTGGATCTCCCGGCAAAGTGAGGTTTTCACCTCCAGTAAGGTTTTATCCTTCCCACCCTAGGTGGGAAAGGATATACATGGGCCCTTAGTCTCAGACTAACCTCCTTGCCACCCCCCCCCCGAGGCTGTCACCAGGGTGGTCAAGGTGGGGAAGGGGTCTCTTCTAGGCCCATGGACTTTAGACCATGTGGGTGCTCCTCTCCCCCCTTCCTTGCTCCCAGACTCTCCCTTCCCTCTCTCGACTTCTGAATAAATATAATAATTTAATAATCATCCTTCTCAGCCTGGTTTATCCTATTCTTTGTTTAAAATCAGGCACAAGCTCAGGTTTGTGTTTAAACATCCCCAAAATAATAAAACCTTCTGTCAACCTGACAGAGGTTTAATATCTAGAATATATAAAAAAGCTCAAGAAATGAAACAATATAAAATCAATCGATCAACTTTTTAAAAATGAGGCAGGTGCCAGGTGTGGTGGCACACGCCTTTAAACCCAGCACTCGGGAGGCAGAGGTAGGAGGATCGCTGTGAGTTCAAGGCCACCCTGAGACTACATAGTGAATTCCAGGTCAGCCTGGGCTACAGTGAGACCCTACCTCGAAAAACAAAAACAAAAACAAAAAAAAAAGAGGCAGGGAATTCAACAGAGTACTGAAAGAAAACAATACAAATAGCCAATAAATACCTTTAAAAGGTTCAACATTTTTAGCTATCAGGGAAATGTAACTACTTTGAGATTTCATCTCACTCTGGCCAGAATGGCTTTCCTCTACAAATCAAATGACAACCAAATACCAGTGGAGTTGTAGCAGGAGTGCCAACTTGTATAGCCACCCTGAAAAATCAATATGGGTGTCATGGTTTGATCCAGGTGTCCCCCACAAACAAATGAACGTGTTCTGAGTGATTGATCTTCAGCTGATGGCAGTTTGGGTATTAGACCCTCACTGGAGCTGTGTTGTTGGAGGCAGGCTTATAGGGTTATAAGCCAGCTTCCCCTTGCCAGTGTTTGGCACACCTTCCAGCCACTGTTTCCAGTGCTGTGATGGAGGTGATGTCCACCCCTCTGCTCATGCCATTGTTTTCCCTGCCAGGATGGAGTCTTCCCTCAAGTCCGTAAGCCAAATAAACCCATTCCTCCACCAGCTGCTTTTGTTTGGGTTCTTTCTGCACAGCAA
Organism: Zapus hudsonius; assembly: GCA_004024765.1. Lineage (NCBI taxonomy): Eukaryota > Metazoa > Chordata > Mammalia > Rodentia > Dipodidae > Zapus > Zapus hudsonius. Next base: position 5,506 of record PVHP010020607.1, on the reverse strand, counting down.
CAGAGAAAGTTGACTGCAACAATGGGTGTTTCTCAAAAATCTAAAAAAAACAAAAAAAAGGATCTAGCATTTGACCCAGCTATACCATTCCTGGACATATACCCTAAAGACTCTACTTTGAAAATACTTGCTCAGCATGCTTATTGCTGCTCTAGTCACAATAGTTAGGAAATACAATCAGCCCATATGGCCATCAACTGATCAATGGATAACGAAGCTGTGGTACATATACACATGGCATTTGACTCAGCCATACAGAAAAATGAAATTATAAAAATTTGAGGAAAATAGATGGACCTGGAAAAAATATATACTAATTAAGCTTACTTAGGCTCAGAAAGACAGCTGCTCTATGTTCTCTCTCAAATGTGGATCCTAAAACAATAGTTTGTTTTGTTTATAAGTTGTCGTAAGAATCATTAACACTGGTAGGGAAGCTGGAATGAGGCTTGGAGAGAGGAGACGCAGGGAGGGGAGGGTGAGAGGACAGGCAAGTGGAGGTACAGACACAGTGGAGGCAGCTGGGAGAGACAGAGGTTCGGTTTGGGAGGGGAGAGGAGGGGCATGATCATAACACTAATGATACCTTGATGTCTCGGGTCCATGTGCGGCTGCTGCTGTGGTTTACCTGAGGTGGGCGTTCCCTGAGGGTTTCATTTAGTGTGTGAGGTGCTGATGCTGGCTGTCTGTGAAGGATCATCTTCCAATAGCCACTTTCCCATGAAGAAATCTAGCCTGAATTTCTCTCCAATGGTGACTGGTTTCATAGAATCAAAAGCAGAAGTTTGGGGGCTTCAAGGTGCTGAGCCTGGACTACAAGGCATTGCTTTTGTTACCTTCTGTTGTTCAATGTAAATCATCAGCCCAAACAGAGGAGAGCCTGCTAGATCCCTCAGGAATCTAAACCACTTTGTGATGAGATTGAGGCTAGGGTGGTTGCTTTGAAGACAATCTTCACATCAGCTAAGGAATCTAGGCGTGGGGAGTGTAACAGTTCTCATTGCTGGGACAATGGCTCTTAGAATCTTTCTGCTCCTAACTCATCACCTAAGACCCAAATGAAACCTTTGAGGAAGTGGGGAGATAAGCAAGAGAGCTCCCTCCACAGCAAGTCAGACAAGCTATGAAAGAATAATGGAGACAGACACCAAGGATGCCCAACACAGTCCAAAGCAGAAACCCAGAGACTCTTAAGACCTCAACAGTAAGCAGACTTAAAACTCACCCACCACGACTCAGGAAACTTTGTGGAAGAGGGAGTGGAAAGGTTGTAAGAGCCATGGTGGGGAGATATCCAGAGACATTGTCCCCCTCAGCAACAATATGCAAAGAAAAAAAAACTGGTTACTGCTTATACAATTCATAACCTCCCATCCCATGGTCCATTCCAGCAATCCCACTGAGGAGTGAGGAGGACTGTTGCAGTCAGCTTTATTAGTTGCTGCGCAGAAAGAACCCAAGCAAAAGCGGCTTGTGGAGGAATGGGTTTATTTGGCTTATGGACTCGAGGGGAGACTCCATCCTGGCAGGGAAAATGATGGCATGAGCAGAGGGCTGGACATCACCTCTGCCACAGCACTGCAAACAGCAGCAGGAAGGTGTGCCAAATACTGGCAAGGGGAAGTTGGATTATAACCCCATAAGCCCACCCCCAATAACACAGCTTCATCGAGGTTGTAAAACCCAAACTGCCATCAGCTGAGGATTGATCTATCAGAACACATTCAATTGTTTGTGGGGGACACCTGTATCAAACCATGACAAGGACCCTCAGCAGGTTGGGGACAGGGCAGAGGGAAATAGGGGGTATCACCATAAGACTTGTTCATATAATGGATCTAATTATTAACAATAAATAAGTTTTTTGAAAAAAGAAAATAAATGTGTATATCTTTAAAATGTTTTTAAATACCCTAGGTTAAGGAGAAACCATTGCAGAGAGGTTAAGGAACAACAGCTAAGTAGCAGATTTGGGTCAACATTTGGCCCAAATCAGCTCATCTTCCACGGGCATGTACTTTACAAAGAACACTGTTACACTTCCTTCTTATCTGTAGTGCTGTCTTGGCTACATGTCTGTGTCTAATTCATCCCTTTCTAGGCCCAGAAAAATCCTGCCTCCTGTATTAGCTTAAGCATAAAATGAATAGTTCTCTAAAACTCAACCTCCCATAGCATTTCCCTTAGGCCCTTAGTATGAATGAAAACTAAAGGCAAGGGCTGGAGAGATAGCTCAGCAGTTAAGGCACTTGCCTCTAGTGCCCAAGGCCCTGGATTCAATTCCCCAGTACCCACATATGCCAGACCCACAAGGTGGTGGCCCTGGTTCTCTCTCTCTCTCTCTCTCTCTCTCTCTCTCTCTCTCTCTCTCTCTCTCTGTGCTTGAAAATGAATAAATAAAATATTAAAAAAAACTAAAGGCAAAAACTAGGAAACAAACCAGAAAGCTCTTTGGGTATCTTAAAAGTTCCCTGAGTATGTGTGGTTACTCTCTTTCACATAAGCCTATGGAAAACCTAACTCAGAGTGGGTCTTTTGATATTGCTATCTCTTAGGTCACTTGGCATAAGATCTAGTTCATGTAGATAGGCAATAAATAATACATGAATGGACTTATGAGTGAGTCCACCATCTGTCTGACCAAATCGTTTCGACCATTCTGTGCACCAGGGAATGTACAGTCATAACAAGAAAGCTTCCAGTCTCAGCCTGGCTCTTACTGTTCATCAAAGACTCTCTCCTGGCCTCTCCCAGCCCTTGTCCTTTCCCTTTGCATATTTGGCCAACTTTTATTCTTTGGTTTGTTATAATAGCTTGGCTCAGATATAAGTGTTGACCTCCACCTTTTCATTCTGACCCTTACTGTCCTCTGAGAAACACGCTGGATTGGATCTCCTCTTCTGTGTCTCTGCTCTGCCATCCAAACCATGGGCTCCAGCACTCCACTGTCATCGCCATGAGAAGAGTAACTGTGTTTGACACCCCAGTAGATTTTCCATCAGCTATTGCTGCAGTCAGTTTTCTCATTGCTGTGCAGAAAAGAACCCGACCCAAAGCAGCTTGTGGAAGGAATGGGTTTATTTTGGCTTACAGACTGACTCGAGGGGAAGCTCCATGATAACAGGGAAAACGACGGCATGAGCAGAGGGTGGACATCACCTTCACCACAGCACTGCAAACAGCGGCAGGAAGGTATGTCAAACACCGGCAAGGGGAACCTGGCTTATAACTCCATAAACCCACCCCCAATAACACACCTCCAACAAAGTTCCAATTCCAAATCTGCCATCATCTGGGGATCAAGCACTCAGGATGCATTAAGTTTATGGGGGACACCTGGATCCAACCGCCAACGCTATCATACGGCTTAAGCTGAGCGGGTACCTGTGTTGCTAAGGAGACTGACAGGTTGACTTACAGTAGAATGTAATGAACTTATGTGGGGCTGCCTTTGTTCCAATGAGGCTCACAGGAACAGGCTTTCTCAGAAGGGCTCCCAGGAGCCAATAAACCAAGTAATCCCAAAGGAAGGGTACATAACATGGTCATAATGAACCCCGTGTCATGGGGGCCAACTGGTTGCCAATTCTCTCTGCATATGGCTCTCTTTCTAGCTAAACTTCCCTGGAGCTCTTTTGCTTATTTAACTTTCCTTAATCACCAGCAGATGGCTTCTGTCTGGGCAGTCATCAGCTGGTACTTAGCAATGGCAGATTCAGGAGGAGGCATGGGACTTGTTAGGGGTGGGGAATCCAGATGCTGACACGAAGAATGCCAGGTGAAGTTATCAGGCATTGTTTAATTGGTGTGGGAGGCAGCAGGGACAGCTGAGAGGGGTATCAGGAAGAGTCCTTCTGAAAGAGGGAGCCTCCTTCTCAGTGACTGGGTAGAATCAGAGAAGGCAAATGAGCTACTGTAGAATACATTGGTTATTTTGTGAGTCTTCAGGGTTATGCATGATGTATTCAGCAGGTAGGTTTTCCATCAATGTATAGTGGATATAAACCGGGCTCCACCATTGATTTATTCGTATATTCACCCACCTGACATGTTTATTGGGACCTTACAGTGCATCAGGGTGAATCCAATGCAGAGAGGCACTTGGGATATATCAGTGAACAAGATAGGGTCCTTTATTTAAACAAGTGCTTATTCATTTACTTTATTGTACTGTTAACATTTTTGTTCCCTGTGAGTGACAAATCATCATTTTACACATAAACGGAGTACAATGTGATATTTTGATATATGTTTTTAATGTAGCAATAATTCTGTCCATCCATGTAAAACAAACAAAAAATGGCTCACTTAGTTTTAGCGGGAGCAGTTCAGGTAGACAGGGAATAAAGCACGGACAGGTTATTCAGCCTGTAGAAGAGGGTGGACCTCAAGGTTTATCAGCCTGAGGAGAGAGAGAAACAATGAAGAATATGGACAGAGCCAATCTGGGGTGGTCCAGGATTGCTCTCCTCTGGTTTTACTCAGTACATTTCCTGGTGCAAGTATAATGCACTAACTGATCACAGATGAAACTTTAAAATCCATGGACTCTTACAGATAAACTCTAGGCCCAGAATTGGGTTACCTTCCATAGTAACCTGTTGTCCATGAGGTCTCCACAACCATGTAGGCCATTGCCAAAACACCTGTTTACCTGCCAGAGCTAAAAGGTAAGACTCACAGGGCATTAGCTCATCATGCTGGAACCATACAGGAACCTAGCTTTCCCCTTTGCTAGCCCTCCTAGTGCTGGAGAACCCTGTGGGGGACAGAGATCATCAACAGCATGAACAAGCAGGGGACCCTGTAGACTATGAAATCAACTGTCCAGACATTAAGTATATACTTGTGCAATAGTGGCACACAGCCTCGGCTGGAAATCAACTGTTCCTTGATGGGACATGAGGCCCATTCAGTGGTACTTGAAATCAAGTCACAATACCATGATTAGGAAACTCAGACATCAGAGAGAAGCTGCCCTGGCTCTCTGGAGAAGAGTGGGTTCACACACCAAACTTTGCACACTCCCTTTAACCTAAGCTGTGCACACCCTTGGTTGGAGAATCTGTTTTATTTTACAGATGGCAGAGAAAATTGGAGGAGAGCCAAGATTCATTAACAAAACAAGAAGATAGCTAACTGCCCACCAAAACACCTCTATCACATCTGCCATGGCTCAGGAGAAATTGCAGATGTTACTCCTCTGACTGCTAGCCTGACAACCAGCTCCAGGGTGATCATGACAAACACGCTGATCAATCAAAACCCATCAAATCAGAAATCCAGAGGCTACAGAGAACTCACCACTAAATCAGAATGCCAACAGGTCTGCCATGGTTCAGGGAACATTGCAGAAGAGGGGGTAGGAATAACAAGCTCTCCATGGTATCCTACAGGGACTAACTGAGGCATTCATACCCCACAGTGGATACCATGACACCCCTGGGAAAGACCCCCAGGGTAGTGGGGGCTGGGGAGAGGGGATGGAAGAATATAACCTGTTTTA
>PVHP010020606.1:0-30464 GCA_004024765.1 Zapus hudsonius | reverse complement strand
AGAAAGAGAGGGGGGAGAGAGAGAGAGAGAGAGAGAGAGAGAGAGAGAGAGAGAGAGAGAGAGAGAACACCAGGGCCACCACCTTGTGGGTCTGGCTTTATGTGGGTCCTGGGGAATTGAACCCGGGGCCTTAGGCACTGGAGGCAAGTGCCTTAACCGCTGAGCCATCTCTCCAGCCCGAGGCTGGAGTTTTAATCAATGACATTTAAAGACTACATAATCTATGCAGAACACTAAGAGCCCTAGGCAATGATACTGCCCCACTCCTGCAGGTTGTGTATGTTTTCAAAAGACAAGGTGGCCACTTTGTCTCTTGAAAGGAGTTTTAGTAATAATCATACAAAAGTAAATTAAATGAATCTCCCATAACATGAAATACCACACCAATTGACATGGTGAATGTGGACTGTCTCCTGAGCTTGCACCACCAGGCCTTAAGGAGTTGAGAAAGACAGGTTAGATGTGGTGTAAAACTCGTGGTGCCCTACACTCTTGGGTTGTCAGGATGGGATAAAAAGGAAGTCCCTTCCACTTAGGAATGCTGCCAGAACCTGCGTGCATTCATCACCGCACTTAGTGAGCACCTTACATCAGGATCTGCAGTCCTCTTGAAGTTTTGTACCATTTCAGTCATGCAATTAAAGTAGATCAGTCACCACATCAAGGTAAGAAAAATTTGTTAAAAGAGAAAAGTGCTCTTTGATAAGATCTGTGAGTTCTCCCCAGATGTCTGATTGAATGAATGCATGTATCTGGAGTTCCTACAGCTCTTGGGCTCTTGGCCCTTGAGAACCCTTAGAAGACTTCAGCCTTGTCGAAGGCCTCTGATGTCTTTGGGTAAGATGGCATTCAGCAGTCAAGACTTAACATTGTTGAACTCAGAAGAGTACCGGAGCCTGTTTGCTTTTCCTTTTTGAAAGGTGGGGTTTCTGTTACATGGTAGCCCCTTAGATGTATCAAACCTTTACTTATCTGAAGTTTTATGTAGGAAGTAGACTCTGGGGTATTTATTTTCTTTCTACCCCTTCCCTCACCTCCCCAAGCCTTAGGATACAAAGATGTATATATTTTCTTCTTTCAAGACTTTCCTTTGATGGGATGGATTTCTTCAAAATTAACGCTAGAGGACTTATCAATTTTTTGATACTCCCTGCCAAGTTCTCAGCTTTTAGTGTATTACTTGTGGGCCTATTGCCATTGCTTGTATACCTGGCACAAGCTGACTTTTGTAGGAGTTGTAAAGGCAACTACTAACAAGTTCCCAAAGCTGTTTTTGGAAACATGAACTTTGCATAGGGAAGTTGTTTCTCCAGCATGGTGCCAGACCTCCCCGCTGCAGTGTTGAATGTGGTCACATCATAGTTAGTTGTCCTGCATATTCTGGGAGTGGTTTCGTTAGCTGTCATCATCTGTGCACATTCTACTTCTGCTATACATGTCACTCGGATGTCATGGATGACAGTCACTCTATTATGGCACATTTACCCACCCTGCTTCTGTGCTTTTTCCTTGTAGGCCTTCATAGCTATAGCTCCTTCTAAGCTACCCATGTAGAAATAATTTTTTTTTTGAAAAATACCTGTTGAGGGGTTTTAGTCATCTAGTGTTTAAAAATGAATTCAAGGGCTGGAGAGATGGCTCAGCAGTTAAGGCACTTGCCTCTAGTGCCTAAGGCTCCTGGTTCAATTCCCCAGTACCCACATAAGCCAGACCCACAAGGTGGTGGCCCTGGTGCTCTATCTATCTCTCTCTATCTCTCTCTCTCTGCTTGAAAAATGAATAAATAAAATATTTTTTAAATTTTAAAAATGAAGTCAACTTTAATATGTATATTAGTAAAACAGTTGAATATAATATGTAAAAATATTGCATACATTTAAAAGCCAAATACATAAACCCTGCATTTATTAGAGTAGTAATTATACATAAATTCTTTGCTGTATGTTAAGAAAAGAAAGATTGATAAAACCTGCAAGATAAATAAAGGACTTAATAGTGGCTGGGGAGATAGCTTACTGGTTATAGGTACTTGTTTGTAAGCCTCTCAACCCAAGTGTGAGCCTCCTCATCCCCCACTTAAAGCTGGGCGCAAAGTGGCACTTGGCCCTATGGCTGTGAGAGGCAAAGCCAGGAGAACCTGGAAGTCCACAGGCAGCTGTGGCCAAACAAGAGACCTTGTTTCAAAAAGACGGTGGAAGAACAAACACCCCAGGAATGTTGTCTGAACCCCACGCATGAGGCATGGCACTTGCCACCTGTACACATGCATATACAAAAATAAAATTTTTTAAAAAGACAAATCTACACATACTTTTTGTTCCTACAGTGATGTAAAAGGCAGACAGCTTAGATGTTTTCTTCTGTGGTATTTACACTGAGTATTGAGGTTCTTAGTTCCTTAAGGTACTGTAAGCTTCTCATACGTTATTACAATAGCTAAAAACCTTAAGACATTTAGTAAAATAAGCTTTGCTTTTAACAAGGATAATTAATATGAAAATCTAGACCTCCTTAAAATACTTCTTTAAAAAAGAAAGAAAAAAAAAAAGCTTGGCCAGTATTGAGTAAAAAGAAAAAAGTTTGGCCAGTATTGAGTGTCCAGAGGGCCTCACACCACACATTGCTTTGCTGTTGTTAGGGGCCATGCCTTCCTCTCCAGCTTCCTCTCCTCTCAGCCCAACTTCCATCTCATTCCCTCCTGCCCAGCCTTGCTGCCCCCCCCCCCAGGCCCTCACAAGGCCTCATTGCCATTTCTCTCCAGCCCCTTGTGTAGCCATTCCAAGTTTCAGAATAATTGACTGCTGTCATATTCGAAAACGGGACAGGATTCCCTATCTGTGTGACTGTTGCTGTTGGCACTGGTTTTCAGCGATGCTCCTGGGTTGTGGCCTCCAGGTTGTACCCTTTCCCTGTCCTCACCCAGCTTGAATGGGAACAGCTCGACTTTTGTTATGCCTTGTAAGCTTGGAGGAAGATTGTGTTGAACAAAATGTTCTTAAAAACAAAGGGTTTGAAATCCATGGGATCATGTAACTGCTAAAATGCGGTGTCTTCCTCTCTGTTCTGCTGGAGGCACTAGTTTTGAACTTTTGGCCTTTTGTTTTGTTTAAGGAATTTTAAAATATTGTTCCAAAATATACTGGGTGTGTGTCTGAGCTCTAATCTCTCACAGCTCTCCAGTTTGTGGGCCCATGCTTGCTTATTGTGGTCAGCGTTTTTGTGCACGTTAATGTACTTTATCAGGACTTGATTGATGGGGGCACCATCATCAACATCACTTGATGTTGATGAGGAGATGTGGGACCCAGGGGCTGCCTGCCTTGGCCAAGGTTCTGCAGTTAGGAAGTTTGCTCGAGCCAACTGCTCCAGAGTCTACACCCTGAGCATGTGAGCCTAGTTAGCTTCATGGCCTTGACCAGAGGTCCATCCATACCACTTTTGTTTATAAGCTGAATTTTCAGTTTTGAGAGGAATGGGTCCTCGCTTTATCGATAAGTCCTTCCTTCATGGGGCAAGCTCAGAGTGGGGAAGAGGAGAAGAATTTGAGCAGGAGAGAAAGGACCAAACAGTTATAGGAAAAAAAGAAAATATTTAATTTCCCAGACCCAAAAGAATTCTGGCCAGTGGGACCCCTGGCTGCATTCGTTTGTATGCCTGTGTAGCTCGAGATGTCAGTACGGTCTCCACGGTCACTCTGACCTGACTGTATAGCTCCTCTTCACTCTTTTCCTCCAGTATGTTTGTTGCTTTTCTCACTGGAGGCTTTCGGATCATCTGCTTTTTCCTGACAGACTGTTGAGGGCCTTGGGGGACTGATTCTGAAGAATCATTCACAGCACATGTCTCAGCAATAGGATTGTCATTACTGAGAGGTTATGCCAAGGGGGCCCTGTGCCTCAGGCGGCCCTCCTGCCTTTCTGGCCAGTAGCACTTGCTTGTGTCTTTCCTTACTACTCAAGTTTTGCTCCAGGAGTTCCTCTTGGAAGGCTGGTCAGGGCTGCACTTTGTCCATGTTTGCACATGCACATACACGTGTGTGCAGGTGCCCATGTGGCTAGTGGAGGACAACTTGGGTGTTCTTTCTTAAGGTGCTGCCCATCTTTTGAAACCAGGTCTTTTACTGGCTGGCCGGAGAGTCCAAATATCCACCTGTCTTCATTTCTAGTGCAGAGATCACAAGTACGTACCATCATGCCGTACCTTTGTTGTTGTTGTTTTTTTTCCCCTAAATGTGGGCATCTTCTCATGCTTGCAAAGCAAGAACTATCAACTGAACCATCTCTGCAGCTCAGAGCTGACTGTGTGTATGTGAGTAGCTTCACACACAAGTGTGGAGGCCAGAGAAAGACCTCGGTTTTCTCCCATATTTCCCTGAGAATCTTTCTTGAACCTGAAGTTCCTTGCTTTTTTGGTTACATTGGCTGACCAAGGAGCTTGAGACATCCTCGTGTCTCCACTCCTTTTAGCACTGGGCATACGTGTACAGGCATACATGACTATGCCTGGCTTTTACATGTGTCCTGGAGATCGAACTCAGGTCCTCATTCTTGTGTAGCAAGTGATCTTGCCCACTAAGCCATTTTTCCAACCTCGCCACTCTTGAGGACAGAAATTTTACCGGGAGTTAAAGGAGCATAATCTTTGTAAATAAACACATGTGGGCTGGTAGGAATCACCCCCCCCCATCTCAAACAAAACAAAACAAAAAAAACCCTTTTGTAATGGACAAGTGGGTCTGCCCAGATGGTTCCCACAAGGGCCTACTGGAAATGTGCTCCTCCTCCTCAGCAGGGCTGTTTAAAGACCAGGGAAGACTGCACCTCCTCTGTCTGTCCAGGGCCAGATGGGGAGGGGCTGTGCCAGCAGAAGAAAGCCACAAGGTTGGTTCTTCAGCTTCTCGGTCCCAGTGTGAGCCAGGGTTTACCCTGAATTACCTCTAATTCAGTGTGGTGCTGAATTAGAGAGAAACCACGGTTGTAAGAAAGGTCAGGTGTAGATTCTGGAGCCCATTGTGACCCTTATTGATTGGCAGATTCCTTAGTCGAGAATAGCCTTCAATCTTGGGTTAAGGGAGCTGGTAATATGCCATACTGGGCATTAGGAAGGCAGAGGAGCACAGAGTCCTCAACCTTGATCTTGCAGGTGGGCCAGCCTAGCCAGGGTGTGATTGCCAGGATATTGATTTGGCTTTTGTCTTCCCTGCTGCCCAGCCTTCTGTCACAGACAGTCCATGTTTATTAGTGTCCTTCTTCCATGAAAAAAGAGGAGGAACTAAAACTCAATTCCTGGCTTATCCCTGGATTAGCAGCCTTTTGGGAAGATTTGACTGGGTGAGGAGGAGGAAGGTAATGAATGAACTAACCTGGTTAGATTGATGACTGCTTTAGACCTTACATGGAAGTCGTGTGTGCCTGCGCATGCTGTCTCTGCAGGGGGAGAACCCTTGTGAGCAGAGTGGACAGGGAGATTTTGCTCAAGAGAAAGAGAGCTTTGGGGCCTAATTGGAAACAGAGCATGCCCAAAATATGCTGTCATGTAGCTGAGACCAGGGTGTCAAAAACATGAAAAATGACGATAAATGAAAACCACTTTACAAAGTTTAAATAGCTCAGGAACTGTTGTGTAAAGAAAAAAAAATTGTGTGTGTGTGTGTGTGTGTGTTTGTAGTTGACAAATGCAATAAAGTGATAAAGATGGCTGATTTACATGATTTTCTTTTTTTGGGGGGGTGTGTGTCTCTTGCATCAAATCTAAGCCTGTAGATTTACCACTAGTTCTTGGAGATACTAAGGTGAAAATCCTCACACATCGAGTTTAAAATAACTCTTTGGGTGGGTGTAATGTTGCACTTTTGAGAGCGTGTTTACACCCCCCACACACACGTACACGCCTTTGGTAACAAATAGGGTGTAAAAGGCACTTCACTTTCCATTTAGGAGTGTTATAAGCCCAGACCAGGTTATAAACCTCATCTTAACCCTCTGTTACCCCTAACAAGTGTTTGTGTGTATGTGTGTGTGTGTGTGTGTGTGTGTGTGTATACACACACACACATTCTTCTATGACTTGCTGAGATAGAATGTGACGTTGGGGGGGGGGTCCCCATAGCTCTTCATTAAGATTTAGCGCCTTATCTCAAGGGCCACCAATGGCCTGAACTTACATTCACAAAGAATGTGGGGCAGAACCTAGGGAGGCTGTTATTGCTGCTGATTGGGTCAGAGCGAAGGCCTCTGAAGGAAGTGCTTCCACTTCAGCTGTGGCTAGTTTGATCCTGGAGGCCCTTGGGGGAGGGGAGGGAGCTCATTTGTGGTAGGGGTCTCCAGGTGGATGGGAAGCCTTGTGTCAAGTTGTGACAGAGCTCCTAGGCCTTCCTAAACCTATTCCATGGGGAAGACCAGTGAAAATTTAAAACTTGCTTTAGGATGTTTCTCTCCATACAGGAGTCTAGATGCAGAAGGCCACTCTCCTTTTGTGTGGAAGACCGAGAAGAGAGATAGGGTGAGGGCAAACCCCATACCTGAAGGCCCACAGAAAAGAACCAAGCAGAGGAGAAAGTGCTCTTAAAGCAGTGGCAGAAGGAGCTGGCTTCTCAGAGGCCAGAGGAACAAGGCCACCCGGAGACAAAGCAAATACGGGGAAATGGAATCCAATCAGATGAAGGCCTTTTAGGGAAGAGATGATGTTAACAAAACAAATCACCAGAGAAGGAGGGAGAGAGCAAGCTGGCCCCAACCCCCAGAATCAAGTGAGGGTGTGTGCCCCACTGAGGAGGGGGCTCCTGCAGCTTGTATTTGGTGCCAACGTTTTCTTGTTGAATGACACCCACACAGTTGATCAGTGCATTTGAACACAAAGCCAAAACATTAGTACCAAGAAAGAAAGCCTTTGAGATGAAGGGCATCTTAGAATGAGAAGTTCTTCTTTGAGATTCCTGAAAAATATTTCTTTAGCCCCTTCTGACTGTAATCACATTTTCTTGCCGCCTAGCCTGGGAGTAGTAAGAAGGAGGCTTCATGAACCTTATCTCTTACAGCATGGATTTGGTGAGTGAGGATTGAAAATGCTCTGCTCTTTTAACTTTACCTGGTCAGTGAGGTGGAAGTTAAATGAGGTGGCTGCTGAGGAATGCGATGTGTTGAGGCCCATTGATAGTAGGACCTTCTGTTTGCCCTTCTTTCTTACAAGCAATTGAGAGCATACTGGGAAATACCGTTGGTTGGAGTTTCATTATTGAATATTTTGAGTGACCCTGCTCGCTTGCCGCCATATTTGGGTATGGTGACATGTATAGAATAGAGTCTGGCAAATACTTGAAATAAATAAGGGCTCTGGGTAAGAAGTGAACATATGATCAGATTTGGGTGAATAGTTTGGAAAGCTCAGAAGGAGATGGTAAAAGGGAAACAACTAGACATGATAGGGCAAATCTTTAATTCCAGCACTTGGGAGGCAGAGATGGAAGGATTGCCTTGAGTTTGAGGCCATCCTGGAGCTGCAGGGTTAGCCTGTACTAGAGTGAGACCCTACTGGAACACCGTAAGAGCTAGACAGTTTCTTTGGCTAGGCAGACAGATAGGGAAAAAGGGACTTTGGGAGGTGACTATTCTAACCCAAGATATTGAAGAGGGTGACCCCACGTCCTCCTACTTCCTGGCTTAAGTGAATTTTCTCTGGTTTAGCTGCTTTCTGGGACCTGCACAATACTGGGTGTATCATGGACCAACCAGAGCCTTCACTTTCATTTAGCTGATCAATCATGGACTCTGGATGGGCGGCTTCTCTCATTTGATGAAAGTCCAGTTCCCACTGGGGCTGGCGCATTTTACAGCTCTGTAATCCACTCCTCATCAAGAAATCTGTTCTCTCTTTCTTTTCCTCTTCCTTTGAAACAAACTTTATTCTTTTAAACCCTTTCCTGCCTGTTAATTCTTTTAATTGGCAGAGAAAATGAGCCCAACACCCTAGCTGGTATCCCTACATAGACAAAAGAAACAAAAAGAAAGCTGAGAAGTTAAAGTTTATTAATTTGTTTCATTGAGTATTATAGGCTGGAGCTATGTTAGAATCCAGGGAAATAATGATAAACACAAGACAATTCTTTGTGAAACTCATAATAGGATGGCAAACATAAACAGATTGCTTTTAATCATTTCCATAACTGAAGTGATGGATTTGTTGCTAAGTTTTCTCATTGTTTTTGGAAACAAACGAAGCTACAATTTATTAATTTCACATCAGATGAGGGTGAACTAACTAGACTGCTGTCTAACAGCCCCTTCATCCCATCTTCAACTTTAAATCTCCAAAGCAAGTAATACTACACAGAGTTGGGGAATCTATTTTCAACTTGAAAGATTTCTCTATAACGTTTTAAGGCAAGAAGTTATAATTTGTCCAACAGCATAATATATTTGAGAAATTTTTCATAAGAAAAATAGGATCAACATATGCATTCTTTTTGCATTGCTGTAACAGATTATCACAAACTTAGTAACATAAACATAAAGTTATTATCTTACAGGTCTACAGGTTGGAAGATCAATGTCTCATTGGGCCAAAATCCAGGGCCAGCATGCCTGCATCACTTCTGGAGGCTCTAGGGAAGAGTCTATTTCATTTTCTTACCAAGCTTCTAGCAGCCCCCCACATTCCTTGGCTCATAGACCTTTCCTGCATAGTTGAAGCTAAATCCTTCTCAGGCTTCCATCTCCCTAGCTCTCTGTCCACAGCCTCAAATGGTTCTCCACCTATGAAGATTCATACACTAAGGTTAGGGCCAATCTGGTAATCCAGGATAGTCTCCCCTACCACAGTCCTGTCTGAAAAGCCATTTTGAAATGAAAGGCAACAGTCACAGGTTCTGGGAATTAGGGAGTAGACATCTTTAGGGGCCATTATTTTTCCCATCAGAAAATGAAGGTGTGGTTCTTTTTGCTCTATAAATCAGGTTACTGGCTGTTTTAATTAATATTCCTTCAAACTTTCATTCTTTCCTAGGATTGCTCAAGTGGTCAAGTGTGTTTACATGAGAGCTAAATGATAGCACTAGATAATTTGATAAACTTCAGATATGAAAATTACATTTGACTTTCAAATGTGAAAGTCAAAATCACAGGATTCCATAGGAAAAAAATGTCACTCTCTACTTTCTGCCGGGCTCTTAGATCACTCCACAAGGATTCTAAAATCATTCCATCTCTAATAGGAGCTCCGTGTCCTAGGTGGCTGCGTTGACTCCTCATGGCCCTTCATGCCATGTCCAGTTCTCCATATCCATGTCCCAGTCTGACTTGTTCCTCTGAGACCTGACACCTGTCTGCCTTTATTTCTTTATGGGATCCTGTGACTTTGGCCATCTTCACATTTGGTGTTGATCACAATTATCTAGTGCTATCATTTAACTTTCATTGTAAACACACTTGACTTTCCCACTTGAGCCATCCTGAAGTGCTTTTTAGGAAGCCAAAGTCCTGCAGTCCCCCGGGAGAGACACTGGTGCGGGTTCTGCTTTCTCAGAGTCTGTGTGATGTGGACATAAGTGAGGAACCCTGACTGCAAACACCTTTAGGGAGGATGGTGGGTCTGTTCTCACAGTCATAGGTATATGCTCAACACATAGGGGATTTTTCTCCATTTGAGCAATTAGTACAGCTTTTCTGAAGGATAGTTTTAATCTACAGAAAGAATGTCTCACAGGAAATATGTACTAAAGTAAAGGACACCTGTACTACCCCATTTCTCTGGGTGTCCACTGTTGAGTTGTGAAAATGAGAGTTGGACAGAAACCCAGTGGCATCCATACCAGGGTAGGCTTGGGAAGACAGTCACTTCAGTTGTGGTGTAGAAGGGAAAAAATACACAGTTATAATGACAAAATTGACACACCTTTACTTCCAGATCTACTTTCTGGCTTAACCTTTTCAGAGACCTAAGGTAGAACTCTGCTCTTAGGCTCTGGATCGGATTTGAAAGAGAGGATAGCTGATTCTTGGGAGCTCGCCACACTTGTTCTGATAGCTAGATCTTGATGACTGGAATGCAGATACCCACAAATCTGAATTCCCACTGAACCAAGCATTTTTGGAATGAGGACTTTCATGAATATGCCATGATTTTGATTTCTGCTTTTGTTAAGATTGCAATGGAGTCTTTGTATTTTATAAATCATCTGAAGGTTTAAGTCATACATTTTGGAATCTTTCACCAGAAGATGAGACTTAATTAACCAACTTAATCACACATTCTTTTTGTTGTTGTTGTTAATAAGTAGAAACTCTGTATGAAAAAGTCTTGTTGGTACCCCCATTTCCCTTCTCCCTGCCTCCAATCCACTGAGAGCCCTCCTCAGTGGGATTGCTGGAATGGTCCATGGGATAGAGGGCTATGAATAATCACACATTCCTTTAATTTTATACATTGCGTTACTTTTTCTGTCACCTTATAGAAGCGGGGAAGGGTCTATTTCAGGGATAGGTGTTTAACTAGCTTTGTATAGTTCCCTGTGTATTCGGGTCCTAGCTACTGTAAGTATAGGATTTTAACCTGGGTCAGAAGAGAAGATGTTAGAAGGGAGATGTTTCTTTGAGCCAGCAGTGTTGATAGTAGTGAAGGCACTTGAATCTGCAAGATTTCCCTCCGACGAAGCATAGGCTTTTTAAAAAAAATTAATTTCTGCTGTTAAAATAAAAATTACTGGGCTGGAGAGATGGCTCAGAGGTTAAGGCACTTGCCTCCAGTGCCTAAGGTCCCGGGTTCAATTCCCCAGTACCCACATGCCACACCCACAAGGTGGTGGCCCTGGTGTTCTCTCTCTCTCTCTCTCTCTCTCTCTCTCTCTCTGTTTGAAAATAAATAAAATATTTAAAAAAAATAAAAATTACTAGGTAACTTATGCTTTTCACTTCAGCAACAATCTTTGGTTCAATTTAAGTGAATTCTCTATGATTCTGTTAAATAAGTATCTCCCAGGGATGGTGGCACATGCCTATAAATTCCAGCACTTGGGAGGTAGATGGTGGCAGGGGAATCAGGAGTTTAGGGTCACCCTCAACTCCATAGTAAAGTCAAATCCACCCAGACTACATGAGACCCTATCTTAACCCCCTAAATATCAATAAATTATCTCCCAAATATATAACCTATAGATCAAGCTGTGAGAGTTCTATTGTTTCTTCCATGGGCTCATTTACATACTTGGTAGTCATGTCTGTAATAATAGTAAATTTCTACCATATATGATTAAGGTAACCTAAATAGGGACTGCAATAGGGGCAAAGAATAGTATGTATTTCTTTTCCAAATACTGGAATATTTTTATTCATTTTGTGGCATAATATCTTAGTGGGATCCAATAAAAGGAAAGTCTGAGGAAGGTTCTTACTGCATAGCTTATTTATGGAAAGGTGCAGTTTGTTACAGAACTATACTAACTAATGTCACTATACTAACAAATATGATGAGAGTGATTGAGGTATTTTATCTTACTATTCAATTGAATATAATCATTGCTGTTGCGGTCAGCTTTTCTAGTTGCTGCACAGAAAGAACCCAAATAAAAGCGGCTTGTGGAGGAATGGGTTTATTTGGCTTATGGACTCGAGGGGAGACTCCATCCTGGCAGGGAAAACAATGGCATGAGCAGAGGGGTGGACATCACCTCTGCCACAGCACTGGAAATAGCAGGAAGGTGTGCCAAATACTGGCAAGGGGGAGCTGGCTTATAACCCCCATAAACCTGTCCCAATAACATAGCTCTAGTGAGGTTCTAATTCCCGAATTGCCATCAGCTGAGGATCGATCTATCAGAACACATTCATTGGTTTGTGGGGGACACCTGTACCAAACCATGACAGTCCGCCCCTGGCCCCCACAAACTAATAATCATACATGATGCAAACACAATGTGTTCAGCTCAACTATTAAGTCCCCACAGCTTTCAATTGAGCCATAATACCAAAAATAAACCCGTAATGACACAGAACATTAACAATGCAAAACATGAGGCACAACAAAAACAGAATGAACCAATACAAGATTTAAAACAAGCAGGGCACCATCAATCTCTAACTCCAAGTTCAATGATTCTGACCAATTACAAGTCTCTTTCTTGGAGATTCAATTCTGCCCCTCTAGCTTGGCTACTCACAGTCCGGGAAAATTTCATCCGGTGCTGGCAGCTCGCCTTGGCACCCATCCATAGTCCTGGCATCTTATTGGGTCTCCATTGCAACCCACAGTTTATCCTCATGGCTCCATCGGCTTCCATGAAGGCAATCTAGAACAGCTGCTTCACATGCCGATGGCCATTTTTCAAAAACAAAACTTTGTTGCAAATCCAGTGACCCTCCCTTCTTGCATTTGTTTTACTCCACAGAACCAGGTAGGCTACCAACTTGTTAATCCAGGGGGAAACAGAGCATTCAGGCCCCTTACTTCAAAGAATCCGCATTCTTCCTGTAGTTTCAATGCAGACCAGCTGGCAGCTGGCCAAATCTCAATGGTTGTCATCTCTCAAACAGCAGTTTCGACCCAAAGATCTTTCTTTCTGTGCCATCTCCATCTACTCACACCAGTCCATCTTTACATCAAGCAACCCTGCACAGGTTCTCCAGACTCAGGCAGGCAGAACACAACAAGGCTCTCACACAAACTGCTTCTGGCACAGTCCTGACAAAGTTCTTTCTTCCCCTCATAAGTCAAACCTCACAGTCCATAGTTCTCATTACATTCAGGTCTTTTAACTCTGACCAGAATGATCCATCACACTGTACTTACAGCACTGCAAGGCACCTCTTAGGACAAGGTTTCCAATCTGTCCATATTCCTTCTGCAGATCACTTCCAAAAGCCCAAAGCCACAGAATCAGGGTTCTAGCAGCAACAGATGACCCCACATCCTGGTACCAAAACTGTTTTGGTCAGCATTCTAGTTGCTGCACAGAAAGAGCCCAAAATAAAAGCGGCGGCTTGTGGAGGACTGGGTTTATTTGGCTTATGGACTCGAGGGGAGACTCCATCCTGGCAGGGAAAACGGTGGCATGAGTAGAGGGCTGGACATCACCTCTGCCACAGCACTGCAAACAGCGGCAGGAAGGTGTGCCAAACACTGGCAAGGGGAAGCTGGCTTATAACCCCCAAAAGCCCGCCCCCAACAACACAGCTTCATCGAGGTTGTAAAGCCCAAACTGCCATCAGCTGAGGATCGATCTATCAGAACACATTCATTTGTTTGTGGGGGACACCTGGATCAAACCATGACAATTGACATCTAAGAATTGATCATTTAAAACAGTGATAACAGTAGAAACATGAACTAGATAAATAATTTGTAATGTCCTATAAAATGTTTTGAATTTTCTGTAGCATATTTCATTTAATCTGGTAATAAAACATCAATTCCACTAATGAATTATTTTTGTTTCTTTTTACTTCATTTTTTTTCTTTTTGTGTTGCAGTTCTGTGCATTGTGCATTCTTGGGAGATGCTCTATTGTTAAGCTATATTCACTGTCTGAAATGTGCTGTGTTATTTATTCCAGTAGCATTGTAGAGTGGAAAAAGTAGATTTATATTTCATATTTATTCTGAATATACTTGAAAGACTTAAAAATTGAAAGAAAAGATTTAGTAATTAATAACATTAAATTTGGTTTCCCAGTTACTGTAACTGTATTTCAGCTGTTCAGCTCTGGGTGGCTTGTTGCTACTGTAATGAATGGATGTTAAGGTAAGGCTTTTTGTACCTTTAATACTTAAAGAATTTTAGGTGGTAAGTGGTGGTGAAATTTGGCTAGAGCAGCACTGTCCAGTTAAACCTTTTGTGATGGAAATGATCATGATTCCACAAAGTGGCCACTAGCCCCATGTGGCTTTTGAGCCCTTGGAATGTGCTACTAGGACTAAATTTTAATTTTATTTGCTTCAAATATAAATAGGCACGGGGGGGGGGGGTTAGTGGCTGTCAGGGGAGCCATAGCTTGAATTAATGAGAAAAGTGGAGGTGAGAAAGGCCTAAGACATTACTATTGAATGGGGAATAGAGGGGTCCACTGGTTTCCAAACACCAGTGCACATTGGATTACAAGGAGATTTAAAAAATCATGCCTTATTGTTAAATATATGGAGGCTGTCCATAAAAAGTTATGAAAAAAAGAAAAAAAACTAAAACAATTATAACACACACAAATCACTCTTAGACTTCACTAGTAAGGGTGACCTAGTCAGAATTTTACAAAGCTCCTCAGGTGATATTGCTGTGGAGCAGCTTTGGAAACAAATCTGTGATTGTATTATGAATTCACCAGAAATAGTTTTCTTTGTTATTCATATCATATATTTGTTGGGAATAAATACTGATAAAGGAAGGAATCAAATTGGTACCTTGTTATCTGGTTCCCTAAGACTGTTAAATATGTACTATTGTTTGATCCCACCCTATGTATTAGATGGAGCAGAAATTATCCACTTGATTAATACAGGCAGAAGCTCAGAGGTTAACTGAGATGCTGATGGTTACAGTACTAGGGATGGTGGAGCCTTGTCTTGAACCTGAATCTTGTGTTTTTGCCACCACATAAACAGAAATATAGAGTATCCAGCCCCCTCCAATTCATGGCTTGTTTTCTCTCCCTTCATAATAGAGCCTTTGTGCTTGGATTTATAAAGAATGTTTCTTTTGATATTTAGGGGGAAAAATCGCATTAACAATTGGATGTTTGTAGTCCAACAGATTCACGATCCTCTAAAGAGCAGTGTACTGGGTGTTGGGAGATCTTTGCTCTTTTCCTGGTACAACACATGATCTTGGTGACCTTGAGTTGGCCACTTAGCACATCAAATTTCTAGTTAGAAGGGGAGTTGGCAAACCTGCCTGCCCTTGTAACTTCAAGGATTGTTGTAGAAAAATAATTTCCATTGCCCTGAAATGGAGAACAACACACCTCTGTAAATTTTCCTTGCCCCACAAATACTTATGGAAGTGCAATGTTTGTTTTTTTCTTGCTTCTCTGTTTTAAAGAATACTTTAAAAATTGAGTACTTTCCATATATCCCTAATGAATTAACCCAACTCTCACAGTAGTACTTAGAAATAGGCTGTCTTACTAAGAAATCAAGGTTTATGAGTTGCCGAAGGTCATACATCTTAGAGGGAGGGCTGAGGCTAACTCTAAGGTGGTTTTCTTCCAAGGTCTTAGTAATGTGTCTCCTCCAAAAATCAATCCAGACCCCTAAGATCTGAGTGTGTTTGGCTTCAGTGCGGTGCTTATTGTGTTCAGTGTTACTGTACTGAGCCGTGGCTAGACTTCATTAGTGACTTTGAATTTCTCCATTTAGACTTACCGTGGATGCAGGATATTTCCTAAGTCTTGGGCAAAATACAAGCATTTTCAGAGAATACTTCTGTTCCTATTGTTCACGCAGAAGAGCTGCAAGCTTGCTGTGTAAACGTAGTTTTCAGACAGCCTCCTTCCTTAGCTTTCTAATAGGGGTTTTGGAGATACTAGTATTCCTCAGCCAGAGTTTGAGTTATACCACCTCATAAATAATTGAACTTAAAAAAAGTGTCTCCTTCTACCTGGAAAAAATATCCTATTTAATGATTATTTTTCAAATATCCATTTCCTTTCATTGCTTCTCTTTGAGTAACAACAAATAGGATGGTGGGTCCTTTTGTTTATACTGAACTCTGTTGGCAAGCTGTAAACACATGCCTTTTTAATCCCTATTTTTCTAAAAACTCAGTGCAGATATTTCTTGTTTGGGTCTCGTTCTCCAGGGTGTGATAATTCTCATGGCCTCTAAATCTCGGGACTCCATCCCCTTGATAGGCTGACTGTACATTCCACTGAAATTGTTTTGGGGAAAAGGGAACGGAATATACTTTTAAGGTTTCTTCTGGTGTTATCTGTTGACAAACATTCATAATTTTCATTGCACTGTCCTTGCCCCAGAGGAAAACCTTGGCTCTTTGTGTAACTTGACTGAGGATGAAATGAGTTGGCACAAATGAAGTAGAAACAGATCAGTGTATGAGGAGGTGGCCCAGCCACCAATTCCTCTCCCTTGGTAAGGTTGAGAGTGTTTCCTCTGAGCCTCTTTGGGAATATGTGTCCCATTTCTAAGAGAAAGAAGCTACTCTGTGCAGGCCACTACTGTTTATCTCTTTGACACTTGAGCTTGGTAGAGTGTGGAGTTCTGCAGGTGTTCTCAAAATGTCTCCGGAAGCTGACATAATTGGGGAGATGACTTCATTTCTGGACGTACATCTAGGTCACCTGCGGTACATGTTCAGGTTTCAAAGAGCTATGGGTGCTATTCACATGTACAACATAGTAGGGGACTCAGCCATAGCTTCTAATCAGTGTGATCAGTTCTACCTTAGAAGCCAAAGAGTAATAATCTGTAGTGAACGATCAAGTCCCCCAGTGAAATCTGAGGGATGACATGGAGTATGGAAAGCTTTCTTCTTATACCGAGGGCAGAGGCACTGAGGTGTGCGTTGGCAGTGTGTTAGTGCACCACGAGAGCAGGTATAAAATCTAAGTCCTGCTTTGTGTGCTGTAGGCAGAGACTCAGAGGAGCACAAGAGTGTGGAAGGTGAGTGGGTCAGATTGAGTACTGCTTAGGTCAGCAGGCTTCTTGAGTGAAGGAGAGCAAAGCATGAGGCTAAGAAGGAACTGTAGATGTAAGGGGTGAGGAGTCATGGCTCCTTTCATTTATTTTTTGGGGGTGGGGGCAGCATTTCATGTACACCTTACTGGCCTCAATCTTACTATGTGGCTAAGGCTAGCTTTGAACTCAAATGCTTCTGTATCTACCTTCCAGAGTGGTGGGTTATTTTTTTTTTTTAAATTGACAACCTCTACACATATACACATAGATCGTGATGATAATCCCTTCCTACATGCCAGCCAAACAGACGACTACTGAGCTGCATCTCCAGCTCACTCCTGTATCTTTAAGGACTTAATATCCAGGAATGATCCAGATTGTGCCTGTGGGCTTACCCCCTCCCCCTGCTCAAGCTAAGCAGTTGGCATGGGTGGAGACAGAAGGATCGGAATTGTCAATGAGAAGCACTTGGTTTTCTTTAGAGATTAGGTTTCTTCCATGGAGGAATGATGCTGACACACTTATCTAAGCCCCCAGCTGTAGTACCGGTGTTTTTCCCAGAGCAAGGGAAAGAGGTTCCCAAGAATTTGTTCTGGGAACATGCAAGCATGATAGAGAAGCTAACCCTAATAAAACATCAGTTTACAGTAGAGATGGCTTTGTAACAGGGACTAGAAGTGATGGCAGGAAAGCCTGTTAAGTGGGCAATTGCGGTTTGTTTTCAAGAAGTAATTTCATGTTGTGGAAACAAAACAAAACAAAAAAAAAACATTGGTCAAGGACTTGGGAAACTTGAGGTCTAATCGTAGTTCTACCCTAATAAAATGAACTTGGCCTTTCTGAGCCTTAGTTGGCTAATTGACAAATAAGGAAACCAATGTTGGGCCTCTGAACCCCCTGAACCCCATGACCAGGCACTGCCAGGTGGACACATAAGATCCTGTTGCCGTGAAGGCTGAGATGTTCCTGGCAGGCCGGCCTGCTGGCCCTGCTTCTAGATGACTCACCTTAATGCGACATACCATTTTGTCTTCGAAGAAAATGTTTTCTTGGCTTTCTTAAACAGAATTTACTGCAAACAAGTATCTGGAATTCTCTTTTTTCCTTCCTTCACTCCTACCTATTCCCAGTCAGTGTATCAGTACCCTGTGTTTAGGGCCACTTTGGATTTGAGAAATCAAATGAGAGCCTGGCTGGTGACTGGGTTTGAAGAGGATTTGATTGAAATCCCACCAGGAAAGGAAAATGGTGAAAGGCGGGCCGTTCTGGGAACATGGAGCTTCCTTTCATGTCTTTTTTCCTAAGGTGCTGCAAGCTTTCCTTATTATTGAGGGTGGAAGAGAGAAGTTATTGGTGTGGACAGTCCCTTAGATGTGACATTCTGGAATTGACTACCTTGAAAGCATTATGAATTTCCCCATGTGGATCTCTCTCTTCATGTAGCAAGTTTTCACACTCTCTCTGCCCCATCCAGTAGCTCCTCTGTCAGTCTGGGGCCAGCAGCTGTATCACGTCTGGGGATTCAGGCTGGTGCTCAGAGCTGTCTGGCATTTGCCTGGGTGTAGCAAGCTGTGCAGATTGTGTCTCTGAAGTTCTGATGACATGGAAGAATATTCTTCTGAAAGCCAGAGTTGCTGAGGAAGGCAGGGTTATTCCTACAGCAGGCAAGCCTCAGTGATCTTGGCTTTGCCCGGTTTCTTCTCTGGACTGACATTGCCTTACCGTAACCCTTGAGTGAGCCCACAGCCCATACTCAAGTCAGCCGGAAACTCTTCTTGCTGCCCCCACCCTCCATGTCTCACAAGAGCTAGAATCACAACTTGACCACCTTGTTCTCTTTCCCTAGAAGTGTCAACATGTTCCTCTACGTGCTGAACCTGCTAAATCCACAATTCTTGATAGATTGTCATTCTTTTGGCAAACTAAAGTGAAATAAAAAAAAATCTCAAAAATAGATGTAACCAGACTCCTCAGTCTTAATAAATACCATGTGTGCATATACCGGAAATTTCATTTTCCTATTGTGGCAGCCATTCTCCTGCCTCTTCTTCTCTGGGACCCTGCTTCTCAGAAATGGAGGGAGAGTAGATCTTGTCATCTTCCAGTGGATCAGGCCAGGGCTGTCACGCTGTGTGTTTTCTGAAGTCATGTACCCTGTTTGAGTAAGAATGCCCTGTGCTTGAGTTGTTTTGTTTGTGAGGATGCTAACGGGGAAGAGGAACTCTACTTGACATCTTGGTAACAAGTCACCTGTGAAGTTAAGGAGCACGTGTGGAGCACAGACCTGGATACACAGTAGCTTTTTTTTTTTTTTTTTTTTGGTTTTTCGAGGTTGGGTCTTGCTCTAGCCCAGGCTGGCCTGGAATTCACTATGTAGTCTCAGGGTGGCCTTGAACTCACAGCAATCCTCCTACCTCTGCCTCCCAAGTGCTGGGATTAAAAGTGTGCGCCGCCACGCCCGGCTGTACACAGTAGCTTTTGACCCATAGCACTTGATGGTTCCCAGAGCAGCCTGGTCAGTAGCTGGTACAAGCAAGCAGCACTCGTTTCTTCAGCTCTCTCTGTGAACCAGGCACTGCATGAAGCCACACCTGGCTTTACTCCTTTCATGGTGGAAATAATCTGATTAGGATTTGTTTTGTTCTGATACACAATCTTAGAAGATTGAATAGGTAGCTCTTGGTAGAGGCAACTTGAGAAGTGATCCTGTGGAGAAAGCTAGTGGAACCTGGTTGCTTTTGTCAAAATTGCTACCTTTTTACAATACAAATGACCATAATGATGTATAATAGAGTTGGCGTAATGCCCACAATGCTTCATAGACCTGTCAGCAAATTAACACTTTGAATATCATGTGAAATAATATGAAAGTGGAGAAAATTAGCATCTTACTCAAGATGAGCTTCCTGTTTCCACCCTGAGCTGGATGAATCAACCGAGACAATTGGTGTGTTTTGCTTCCTTTGGGAGGATCTGACAGTCGGGTGTACCGAATCCTTGGTGCCAGTCTGCTCTGTCTGCTCACCAGCCACTCCTGGTCTGAGAACCCTACCCCACATGTTGTTTAGAGTTCCTTGCCATCTGGGGGTGACACCTGTTTCCTTTCTTCACCCTTGGCCTCCTTGCTTGTGTCTGCATTATTGCTTTAAAAGTTTCAAGGCAATTTGAGTAGCTCTTAGCCTAAAAGATAGTCTTTCGCTCTTCCATCTCATAGAGAACAATGGTGACTGGTAGAGGTAGGTGATGTTTGAGGCAGAATAATACAACGTGGGGGACAGACACGTAGCACATGGAAGACCTGGGTTCAGGTTCTGTTTATGCCCATTCAGTCATTATGTGAGCTGAGCAAGTCCTTAAATCTCAGATGTATGTACGTGTGTGTGTGTGCGTGTGTGTGTGTGTATGTGTGTATGTGTGTGAGTGTGAGTGTGATTGAGAGAGAGAGAATGCACACAGGGTCTCTTTAGTAGTAATTGTTCAACAAATTTGAGCCGTTAAGTTGCCTATCTTCTTAGAACAGAACTGTAGGTATAGAAGACTGTTTGAAGGTTGTTTCTGATTGACAACCATGGCATGGTTCTTAAGTCTTAGGAAAGTAGAGAGCAGCTGATAAAAATGAAATGCTCGGGCTGGAGAGATGGCTGAGCAGTTAAGGCGCTTGCCTGTAAAACTGAACGACCTGTGTTCGATTCTCCAGTTCCCACATAAAGTCAGATGCACAAAATGGCACATGCATTTGCAATTCGTTTGCAGTGGCTGGAGGCCCTAGCACACACCCATTCTCTCTTTGTGTCTCTGACTCTCTGCTTGCAAATAAAAATTATATATATATGCTCACTTATTGAAAGAGAAAATTGCTTCTAGACTACAAATGATCATAAATAAGTGCCTCAACATCCTGTCATGAGCCTTATTACCGCTGATGGTTTCTAATACAGTCTTCTTGGTGATGTTTCTTTCTGGGTATCTGTGGGTTTTATTCCAGGTTGTTTGTGGTGTTTGAGTTCCATCATGGAATCACAGTGATTGAAATGGTCCCATACATTCCTGGGAAGGAGTGAACTACCTGAAGGGAAAACGGAAGGGGAGCAAAGGGACTGTGCAGTTCAGTTGTCACTTGAAAGCTGGAGCAGAGCAGGGACACTTTTAATAAGGACTGAGGAGGCCAGGCTTACTGATGGCTGGCTGTCCTTGCTCTGTATTTCTCATGGGATGACCAAACCTTGTTCTGTGGAAGTGTCAGAGAATGTTTGGCTTCACAGCAGAGGCCTCTCTTTCATGTCTAAGGAGGCAAGGAATGTAATTTCAAGTTGCTTGGAAGATTTTATTTTCGAATTTGTGCCACACAAAAAATTTCAGACAAGCCCTGTATGCTATTGTTTTCTTGGTTTTATCTGAGTTGGCCTTAAAGGTTTGCCTTTTATACTGTTTGGCTAAGAAATGCTAGTTGAACTCCCTTAGCAGTTTAGAACCACATTTCATCTTTTGGAAAATCAGTTTTGTTTTTCTTGTTTTTTCCCTTTGTCTTTCTTTGTTTAAACAAAATAGAGTAAAGCTGATCAGCCTCTCATTTTGGTCCTCTGAGGAGTGTGAGGCCATTTAGATGGAGCAAGAAGAGATATATTTATTCTTCTTGACAAAGAAAGCCAAATTATTTACCAGAAAGTGCTTTGGTTTCCTGTACCTAGCACTTGACTGCGGGGTGCCTTAAAAAAGCAGGAGACCAAAAAAAAAAAAAAAAAAAAAAAAAAGAGAAAGGAAAAGAATGAGCTCTCAGTGTAACACATGGGGGCTGGGAGTTGGTGCCTGGGTACAGTTGAGAGATGGAGCCAACATTTGTTTCCTTGTGGTTACATTTAGAAACTTTTAACCCTGCCTCTTGCCCTCCCTGAGCTTTATAAATAGGAACATTTCACAGAGAAGAGCTCTGGGGAGCCTGCTGTGAGTCCTTTTGGGGTTCTGAATTTGGATGGTGTTTGGGATAATGGTACCCTTGGGTCACAACATAGCCAGGCCTTTCTTTGAGCCTGAGAGCCTACCTTAGTGTCCATACAGACCCAGCCTTTCTCAAACTTGGCTGTAGTATAGAGGCTCCGTGGGGAACTTCTGGAAGTTCCCATTACTAGGCTGTCTCCCCCCCCCCCCCACATGCTGACAGAATTTGAGTCTGTGAGTGGGACCCAGGCCCACTGTTTCCCAGTCCCACACAGGGTGCCAGTGTCAGGCAGAACTAAGAACAGCCATCAGGTCTGTGATGGTCTAACAGTCACCCTAAAGGAAGCACTAGGTAAGATGCTGATATTCACATGCCCAATTACGAGGATGGTCCAGCAAAGTAGTTGCATTGCTTTGATTAATCTACTCTGTGTGCATTATGGTAGCCCAGCTGTATGAACCAGGCATATCATAATTTTCCTTTATTGAAATAGAAGCCTCCTGATGGTAGCCTCAAGTCTCTTTGGGGACCTTGGGGCAATGCCTTCTTTTTAAAAAATTTTAATTTATTAGAGAGGTGGAGGTGGGGAATGGGTGTGCTAGGGCCTCCAGCCACTGCAAACAAACTCTGGACGCATGTGCCACCTTGTGCATCTGGCTTTATGTGGCACTGGGGAATCAAACTCAGTGAAAGAGAGTGGTGCCAACAGACTAAACCAGTGGCTCAAATTGATCCCCAAGGAGAGCTTATTGCTCAGGGGCTGCATCCATGCGGGATAGAGACAGCACTCATGGAAGGGGCTGGGGGCTTTTAAGGGTTTTCAGTTTAGGAGGGACAAGTAGGCAGTAAAGAATTGCTTCCTTAGGTGAGCTCTTCCTTATAAAGAGAGGCATTCAGGTCCCCTCAAGGGGACCCAGAGGTACCGGTTATTCCAGGGAATAGAAATTTAGGCAAACACCTATATTGACCATTGGGGATTATCAAGCAATCTCATACCAGTGGCCATTTGGTTCCTTTGCTGGCCTGGGTGGCTGTGCTAACACTCACGTCCTTCTGCCTTGCAGGCAAATACCTTAACCGCTGGGCCATCTTTCCAGCCCAGCAATACCTTCTTATACCACTAATTTTAAAAAAAGGTCATTGGTTTCTAGATGGCCAATTTGTGTGTGTGTGTGTGTGTGTGTGTGTGTGTGTGTGTGTGTGTGTAACCACTTCTATCAATATTAAGCCTGCAAGGAGAACCTGGATTTTTTTCCTTATCTTTCTTCCCTGTAAAGGTACACTCCCCCCAGGAGAGATTTCTAGATTAACCTTACACCTTTCTTAAATGACAGAGGCCCTGATCCCTACCTATTGCCCCATTTTACAGAAACCTGTCAAATCTGGTATTTGTCACGTCTCATAGAAACCCTAGTCACTTCCATAAAACCCTCTGGTCTCAGGGTGGGCTTCTTACCCCTCCCCTCTTTTCTCTGGGTAAGAGCTCTGCCTTCTTCTCTCATGGGACATCTAACTCCCTGCCCCCTGCTTCCCATCCCTGGGCAAGAACTCCTCCACCTTGCTTCCCTTTCTTATGTTCTAGGCTTAAGCACCCCCCCCAACCACCTTCTCTTCTCCCTCCTAAATTTTAAGGTATAATAAAACCTTTCTGAATCTTAGCCTCTGTTCTTTGGATTTCATTCTTTGAGTTTGTAAGACAATCTGGGAACACCCCAAATTATTGCTATGTTGGTGTACAAGGGTTCTCTAGAGGAAATAGAGTTGATAGAATGGATTATAATAAAAGGGAATTTATTGGGGTAGCTTACGACAGTCCAACAATAGCAGTCTGTAGGCCCACAGGTGAAGAAACCAGTAGCTGTTCAGTCCACGTGGATGGATGTCTCAGCAGTCCCAATCCAGCCCAGAGGGCCTGATGGCTCCCTGGGGAGTGGCGGCTCACAGTCCAACAATAGCAGAATGCAGGCCTGCAGGTGAAGGAACCTATAGCTGTTCAGTCCACGTGGCTGGAGGCCTCAGCAGTCCCAATCCAGCCTAGAAGGCCTGATGGCTCCCTGGGGAGCAGCTGCTCTTTAGTGCACAATGTGAGGCCGAGGAAACTGGGTTCCGATGTCCAGGAAGGGTAGGAGAACAGGATGCGAGTGCAAGTCACGAACAAGCACCAGCAGCCTGGGGAGGAAGGAAGAGCGTCTCCTTCCCCCTAAGCTTCCTTATATTAGTCTCCTTCTGGAAGGCTCACTCTGGAGAAGGGAACTCCTCCCTTCTCCAAAATCCCAAAAGGATTTTGTCAGTCCTTCCTGCAGGCAAACTCAGAGACCCGCCCAAGATTAGTGTGGATTAGATCAAGTTGACAAATTTAACCATCACAGTGGGGAACCCCAAAGTTCCTGTATCACTTCTATATTATATTATTCTATATTCTATAGTTTTTGTCCCATTTAGTGTGACCATTTGTCTTGTGCTACAGAAGTTCATACATTTCACCATGTTTATTACTGTGATGGTTTGATCCAGGTGTTCTTCACAAACACATGTGTCCTGAATGCTTGATCTCCAGCTGATGGTAATTGAGACATTGGAACCTTGTGGGAGCTGTGCTATTGGGGGCAGACTTATGGGGGATATAGCCAGCTTCTCTTTGCCAGTGTTTGGTATACTCTCTTGACCCTGTTGTCCACCTGATGTTGGCTAGGAGGTGATGTCCACCCTCTGCTCATGCCATTAAGGAGTTTCCCCTCAAATCTATAAGCCAAAATAAACTCATTCCTTCCATCAGCTGCTTTTGGTTGGGTTCTTTCTGTGCAGCTTTCTGACTACAACAGTTTTGGTACCAGAGAGTGGGATCTGTTGTAGCTGCTAGAACCTTGATTCTGTGGATTTTGGCCTTTTGGAACTGATTTACAGGAGGAATGTAGAAGGATTTAAAACTTCATCCTAAGAGATGCCTTGCAATTCTGTGAGTACAGCTTGATGGACCATTCTGGTCAGAGTTGAAAGACTTGAATGTAGTGAGAACTATGGATTATGTGAGGTTTGGTTTAAGAGGGTGAGAAAGAACTTTGTCAGGACTGTGCCAGAAGCAGTTTGCATGAGAGGCTTGCTGTGTTCTGCCTGCCTGTGACCTGGGAACTTGTGCAGGGTTGCTTTACGTAGAAATGGACTGGTGTGAGCCGATGGAGATGGCACAGAAAGAAAGGAAACTTTTGGTCAAAAACTGCTGCCCATTCAGCTATAATTGTTTGAGAGATTACAACCACTGAGATTGGGCCAGCTGATCTGTATTGGGACAGCAGGAAGAATGTGGACTCCATTGAAATAAGAGGACTTAATGCTGCTGGAAGTTTCCTTGCTCTTGAAAAGTTGGCTTTGTTCCGCACTAGATTAACAAGCTGGTAGCCCACCTTGTACTATGAAGCATAACAAAAAAAAAAAAAAAAGGCAGGAAAAGAGGTTCACTGGATTTGCAATACTGTTTGTGTGTGTGTGTGTGTGTGTGTGTGTGTGTGTGGTTTTTTTTTTTTTGTTTGTTTGTTTTGGAAATGACCATTGGCAATGTGAAGCAGGCCTGTTGGATTACTTGCATAGAGGCCTGGTGGAGCCATGAGGAACTGTGGGTTGCAGTGGAGACCCAGTGATGGCAGGACTGTGGGATGGTTGCACAGAGCTGCCAGCACCGGATGAATTTTTTCACGACTGTGAATAGCCGAGCTGGAGGGGAGGAATTGGAACTCCAGGAGACTTGTTACTGGTTAGAATTGCAAACTTGGAGACAGTTGGTTGTTGCCCTGTTTATTTTAAATCTTGTATTGGTTCAATCTGTCTTTGCCATGTCCAAAGCTATCTTTTGCAGTGTGAATATTCTGTGCCATTATGGGTTTGTTTTTGGTATTATGGCTCAGTTGAAAGACCTTGGATTATGGGGATGTTTGAATATCATTGAGATAGATTTTTTAAAACAACTGGGGATTTTGAACTGAATGCATTATGTTTTACGTCATGTATGATTTTGTGGGGGCCAGGGGCAGACTGATGTTTTGATCCAGGTGTCCCCCACAAATGAATGTGTTCTGAATGTTTGATCCCTAAATGATGGCAGGTTAGATATTAGAACCTTGTTGGAGCTGTGTTGTAGGGGGCAGGCTTATGAGGAATAGAGCCAGCTTCCCCTTGTCTGTGTTTGGCACACACTCCAGGTTCTATTGCCCACCTGATATTGGCCAGGAAGTGATATCCAACCCTCTGCTCATGTCGTAGTTTTCCCTGCCATCATGGAGCTTTCCCCCTTGAGTCTGTAAGCCAAAATAAAGCCTTTTCTCCACAAGAAGCTTTTGGTTGGGTTCTTTTCTGCAGCAACAAGAAAGTTGACTACAATTACCTTTCCATTTTTGGGATGAATCGTGAATGCCTGAGGCATCTGCAGCTAAGTGATTTTGATAAAGAATTATGGGCCTGTGTTTCCTTCATGCCAGTTCTGGCATCTTACATACTGTTACATGCCTGTTGGTCTTGTGTCCTCCAGCTCGGTCTCTGTGGGACATTATGTGAACCTTTATGAGCCTTAGTTTTTCATCTGTAAAATGGTGCAAGTCTAACTTCTTTAAAGACTACTGTAAAAATACACACACACACACACACACACACACACACACACACACACATATAGTTTTGAAAATAGAAATTTAGGAAGTCATGAATACCACAAAGTTCTTCCTTTGGAAACTGTAATGGCACAGGGTAAACCCTCAAATCTAACTTTTGGAAGAGCTGGGTGACTAAGGTAGGCTCTAAGGCTCAAAGGAAATCTAGGCAGTGTTGTGTGTTAGTCAAGAGTACTACTATCCCCAGCCTCGTGGATTGTATTATGGTGTGTTGTAGCTCTACTATCCCCAGGATGGTGGATGGGATATTATGTTATATTGACACGTAGAGTTGTTTGTTTTAAAGGTATGAGTTAAAATCGGGACTTAGAATCTATTTATTGCGACTCTGTGACCCTTTCATATATGAGAAATATATAGTAATAGAAATATTGAAGTATCAAGGGTAACCACATGAATTTTTAAAAATGTACCTCTATATGTGTTTTTTGAACACATCTTGTTTTGTGAGACTAGCAAGAAAAAGAATGAGTATATTTTAAAAAAATTATTTAAAAAAATTTTGGGGGGGTGTGATAGTTTGATTCAGGTGTCCCCCCCCCCAATAAACTTGTATTGTGAGTGCTCGATCCCCAGCTGATGGCAGTTTGGGAAGTGGAACCTGGTTAGAGGTGTGTTGTTTGTGGTAGCCAGCTTCCCCTTGCCAGTGTTTAGCATACTCTCCTGCTGTCATCCACTTGATGTTGGCCAGGAGGTGATGGTCCAGCCTCTGCTCATGCCATCATTTCCCCTGCCATCAGGAAGGTTCCCCTCCAGTCTGTAAGCCAAAATCATCCCTTTCCACCACAAGCTGCTTCTGGTTGGGTTCTTTGTTCCTCAAGGAGAAGCTAATTGCAGCAGTGTGCATGTGTGAGTGTGGGTGCCCATGGCACAGCGCAGCGTGGAGGACAATGAACATTTTTGGGTCGGGTCTCACCTGTCCATGTCCTCTGAGGCAGGGGTTTTGTCTGGATTCTTGCTCTGCTGTTCTTTGCTCTGTGTTGCCAAGAGCTTCTAGGAAACAGTCTGGCATTCGCCTCTCATCTCAGCCGTGGCTCCTGACTCCATTCCAGCTTTTTACATGGAGTCTGGGTGTCCAGCTCAGGTATTTAAGTTTGAACAGCAAACATTTTATCCCAAGTCATCTTTCAGCCTCAAGGAGTAGATTTTTATTAATGAGGAAATGCTTTGATTTCTCTTTCTAGCAAGCTCAGTCCCCGAATGGCTTTTGATACTTATTTTTAGTATACCTAAAAATAAATGTATCTACTCACAGTGATTCTGAGAATTGAGAAAATTATGGGGGAAGATGTGAGTCAAAAGTTCCTTTCACTTATATTCTCCAAAAAAAATCAAGACCGAGACTTCCTTTCAGTTCTGATGGTGTGCAGAGTTGCTTCCATATGCATATGCAAGTCCAATTCTCAGAGGCCTCCACAGAGAACACTGCCAAGACCCTTGTGCTTGCAACTCCATGCTGTGTGAAAGGCTTCTTGAATATTTGTGTAGCTTATCACATTTTGGATTTTCTGTCTCTTAGGAGTTTGTTTAATCATAGGTCAAGCTTATTGAAACACAAACCAAGGAAGTGATAAATGGATTTGCTCCTTGTCCCCTCTTGCTGGCTTTCCTCCCTCAGTGCTAGCCTTGGCCCCAGCCACTCTGACATCAGGAAAGTCCATTAGCTGTGTGATTAGCTGTGTGATTCACAATTGCTCTTTCACTGTTGCCTGAAGAAGTTTTACCTCTCAATGTAAAGCATTTTAATCCAATGGAAAATGAGGTGAATTTATGGGATTAAGAGTAGTTAGCCCCTACTGCCTTTGTTGATGATGATAGGTGTAAGGTACTTGAGTCTGGATGGACCTATGGAAGCACAGACCAGCCCACAGTGACCTCTTTAAATAGCCTTGCTGGGAAGCAGAGGGAAATCTAGTGTCAGCACCATCAGTAAGTAGTCCTAGAGTGGATGGGAGCTGAAGGAATTCTCTCTGAAGCTAGACACTCTTCTTCTTGTCACTTTCTTCATCTGTACAATGAGGGGTTTGGGTTTACAGCATGGCTTCTTAAACATTTTTCCATTCTCCACCTCTTTATGTGACTCTGGGCTTATAAAATCGGTATAAAAATTAAACATTTATATACTAAATCATAAAGAAATTTGCTTTTAAACAACTTTATTTTTGAGGCAGTGTCTCACTTTAGTTCAGGCTATTCTGAAACTCAGTCTGTAGCCCAGACTGGCCTTGAATTTAGGTTTTTCTCCTACCTTAGCTTTCTGAGTGCTGAGATTAAAAGTGCAAGCCACCATGCCAAGCTAAAACAAGTTATTTTCCCTATTTTTTTTTTTTTTTTTTTGTTTTTTGAGGTAGGGTCTTGCTATAGTCCAGGCTGACCTGGAATTAATTATGTAATTGCAGGGTGGCCTCGAACTTGTGGAGATCCTCTTACCTCCGCTTCTGGAGTGCTGGGATTAAAGGGGTGTACCACCATTGCCTGGTGTGTGTGTGTACACCATTTAGTAAAGAAGGGCAAATTTGCATATCAGTGATCTGGGTATGCTTATTTCTTTATTTCTTTATTTATTTTGAGGCAGGGTCTCATTCTAGCCTAGGCTGACCTGAAACTTACTCTATAGCCAAGCCTGGCCTCAAACTCAGGATGAACCTCTTACCTCAGCCTGCTGAGTGCTTGGATTAAGTGCACACTCAAGTTAATAACTCATACAACTTTTAAAAAAAAAGTTTTTTGAGACTGCCTCACATAGCCCAGGCTGCCCTTGAGTTTATTCTGTAGATTAGGAGAACCTTAACCCCTGATCCTCCTGCCTCTGTCTCCCAAGTGCTGGGATTACAGGCATGCATCACCACACCTGGCTTCAACCAGCAATTTTTAAAATCTAACATTTGAACACAAAACAATCCAAAGATACTAAGGAATGACAATAGGAAAATATTAAGAATCTTTGTTTTCCATAATTAAACCATTAAATTTCTATTAGACAGGAAACTTTGTATGTATAGTAAAACCACTGCGATTCACAGCACATGGTCATTTGGCATCTGAGCCCAGGTGTTTCAGGCATTGTCAGTTGGCATTCCCTGCATATGACAGCATGTGCAGTGCAGAGTGTGCATGCTGTAGACTTGGAACCAAGGCTGCAGGAAGTCCCATGGTGCAACATGGGCCAGCATTGTCAGAAACACCTTGGATTTATTGCATATTGTTTGAATTTTTTTGGTATTGCATGTTCAGCAACCTTTACCATAGCCAAATTTTCCATGACCCTCCATATTTGGACACAATTCGTTGTTTAAGAATATGAGGATTTTAATGGCGGGAGAGATGGCTTAATGATTAAGGTGTTTGCTTGCAAAGCCTAACAACTCAGGTTTGGTTTCCCCAGTACACATGTAAAACCAGATGCACAAAGTGATGCAAGCATCTGGAGTTGGTTTGCAGTGGCTGGAAGCCCTATTGTACCCATTTTCTCTCTCTTCTTGCAAATAAACTAGTTTTTAAAAAAAGAATATGGGGTTAGATGACTTTTTAAAAACCTTTCTCCCACATCCCCAAACCCCACAGTGTCCATATTCTGAGGCTTTTCTGCCTCCTTCTTCAAGTTGTTTCTTCCTTCTTTGTTCTTTCCCGCTCTGCTTACTGAGGTCATAGATCATGAACAATCATTTCAGGATAAGCAGCAGATGATCTCAAGGGCATCTCAAGCAAGCTCACAGTTGATGATTATTGTTGTTTGGAGTCGCTTAGGTCCTGGCCAAGCTAAATAGGTGAAGTTTGTATATAATTTCACCCTGTCAAATTAAAGCAAAACAAAACAGCAGAGGGAAGCAGAATATGGACATTGAGTATAGGTTAGAATGTAATGATATAAAAATGGTTTGGATTCTTATAATTGTTTATAATTATGGTCATAATTATGGTCTGACCTGGTTCCAGTAAAGGTGTCTTTGGTTAAGTGAGGTAAGACATGGTGTATATATACAGACATACAAACTATATACATATAAACTCTGTGGCTGCTAAATTTAATGTTTCAGTATACCACATTTTAATGAGTCAGCACAGCCTGCTAACTTCCAGACACTTCAATTCATCCAAACACTACTGATAATTCACAAATAGAGAACCTTTGTTTCCCAAACAAATATACACAGATCCACAGTATATCTAACAAAAGCCAAACAGGGTTATTTCTGGACTTCACTGGAGCCCCTGTGGACTTCAGTTATGTTGGTTGAAAAATTCTGACTGAAAAAA
>PVHP010020605.1:0-30344 GCA_004024765.1 Zapus hudsonius | reverse complement strand
TCTCTCTCTCTCTCTCTCTCTCTCTCTCTCTCTCTCTCTCTCTCTCTCTTTCTCTCTCTCATTGTATCCTTTGGCTAGCAGAGTCCTAAGGTCCTCCTCCTATAGTGGGAGCAGTGGCCACCACCAGAAACGAGATTGCCTGTCTGACACTCCTGCTTCCTTTCTGTCCTCATTGATGTTGAGTTGAGGGAAGACTGCACAGCCAGGAACACAATTCACACACACACACACACACACACACACACACACACGTACACCTTGCATACCAGTCATTGAAAGATTTTTTTCCTTCTCCAACTTCTGAAGCCTCACTGATCAGGTTCTCTCTCGACAAGTAACCCTAACAGGAGAGTTGTAGAAAGTGCCTAAATGTCCATTCACAGAACTACATTTTGGAACACCCAGATAGAATGCGTCCCTTTAAAAGAATAGGGTGTGTCTATTCTCTCTAATCTCTCTTTGCTTGCGAATAAATAATAAATAAAATTAAAAGATAATAAGAAAAGGGTGAGTTGCATCTGTTAATGAGTTTTTCCAGCCAGGCGTGGTGGTGCACGCCTTTAACCCCAGCACTCGGGAGGCAGAGGTAGGAGGATCGCTGTGAGTTCAAGGCCACCCTGAGACTACAGAGTGAATTCCAGGTCAGCCTGGGCTAGAGCGAGACCCTACCTCAAAAAAAAAAAAGTGAGTTTTTCCTCTGTCCACTACAATGGTGATATATATTCCAACCTCCATATATAATTTGAAATCTTTATCAACGCCTGTTTGTGGCAACTTTCTTTTTTTTCAAATTTTTATGGATATTTTCAGTACTGACATGCAGTCCCTCTGAAGTGATACTCTGTAAATGATTTTTTAAAAAATATTTTATTTATTAATCTTCAAGCAGAGAGAGAGAGAGAAAGAGTGCAACAGGGCCACCACCTTGTGGGTCTGGCTTATGTGGGACCTGGGGAATTGAACCCTGTACCTTAGGCACTGGAGGCAAGCGCCTTAACCGCTGAGCCATCTCTCCAGCCCTGTTTGTGGCAACTTTCTCAGAAGCCTACAATTTTGTGACTTTCTTTTGGGGTGCCTCTCTTTTTTTTTCTCTTAACTCTCAGCTTCAAAATATTTTCAAAAACTCCAGCTGTGCACTCAACTGCAATAGTGGTTTCCTCTGGAGAGCTGAGGACAGTGAGAAGTGAACTGGAGAACTTTCTCTGGACCCATTTTGGTATTGCCTGACGTTTTGCTATAGCACATAACTCTTGAAATTTAAAAGACACTAAGAATATTAAGGCCAGGGGTGGTGGTGCACGCCTTTAATCTTAGCGCTCAGGAGGCAGAGGTAAGAGGATTGGTGTGAGTTCGAGGCCAGCCTGGGACTACAGAATGAGACCTAAATATATATTTTTGTTTGTTTTTCTAGGTAGGGTCTAGCCCAGGCTGACCTATGTAGTCCCAGGATGGCCTTGAACTCATAGCAATCCTTCTATCATCTCTGCCTCCCGAGTGCTGGGATTAAAGGCCTGCACCACCATGTCCGGCTCAAGGCAACTTTAAAAAATATTTTATTTATTCATTTTCAAGGAGAGAGAGAGAGAGAGAGAGAGAGAGAGAGAGAGAGAGAGAGAGAGAGATTGATTAAACCTACCAGGGGAATGGCGTAGGGGAGCTCAGTGTGTGGTAGGCTGGGGGGGGGGAATGGAAGTCTGAGATGGGGTCCTCTTGCAGAACTCGAGGGTGGGGCAGACATGTGGATCCCAGGCAGCAGCTTTGTGAGTTACAACCCGTGTGGGACTCCATGTGGGAAGATGCCACACGTGGGAAACCCTGGAAAGCTGAGGGGGCTGGTCTTGGGACAGCGGCAGGAAAGAAAGAAAAGAAAGAGAAAGAAAGAAAGAAAGAAAGAAAGAAAGAAAGAAAGAAAGAAAGAAAGAAAGAAAGAAAGAAAGAAAGAAAGAAAGAAAGAAAGAAAGAAAGAAAGAAAGGAAGGAAGGAAGGAAGGAAGGAAGGAAGGAAGGAAGGAAGGAAGGAAGGAAGGAAGGAAGGAGAGAAAGAAAGAAAGAAAGGGAAGAGGCTGAAGAGATGGTCTGTAGAGCATGCCAAGCACTCCAGAGGACCTGGGGTTCGATTCCCAGGACACACCTGAACAGCCAGGCATGTGTTCGCCTGTCACCCCAGCACTGAAGGGGGCCAAGACAGGAAGATCTGGGGCTCCCTGGTCTGCCCCATGTTGTGAGAGACTTGTCCCAGGAGAATCAAGCAGAGGTGTGACACGAACAGCCCATGTCTTCCTCTGGCCACCACACGTGTGCACAGGGACACCCGCATGGAGAAACCGCAGAAGGAAGACAAATGTCTCTCTTTTCTTGCTTCTTCTCATTTCATTTCCTTCCTTCCTTCTTTCCTTTCCTTTTTCTTTTCCCTCCTTCCTCCTCTTTCTCCTTCCTTCCTTCCTTCCTCCCTTCCTTCCTTCCTTCCTCCCTCTTTCTTTTTTGTTTTTTCAAGGTAAGGTGTCACTCTAGCCCAGGCTGACCTGGAGCTCACTCTGTAGTCCTTGAACTCACGGTGATCCTCCTGCCTCAGCTCCTGAGTGCTGGGATTAAAGGGCGCACACCACCACACCCAGCTTTCTCTCATTTCTTGCAAACTGTGACAGTCATTCCCCCAAGAGAACCATTTCCAAGGGCTCCTTTCAACCCCCTTCCCTCATCCCCAACCCCATAGTTTCTGCTGCTCCCAGCTGCTCAGCAAGGCCACCTCGGGGCTGCATTCATGCGCCCCTGCACCGAGCTGGAAGGTGACAACCACAAGAAGGGGGGCGACTCTCTCTCCACGCCGGGGGCTTCGGGTGACATCACATCCTCCAAATGCGGGCGGGCCACAGGGCACTGCTCTCCCCGTCCATTCCCCACGTCGGGGCTGCGCCATGGCCGTGGCCTGGCCGGTGTGCGCCCGGCTCCTGCCGCTGTCCCTGCTGCTCGGTGGGCGTGCGATCCCTGGGGACGGGGAGGGGGCTGTGACTGGGGGTGTCCCCGTGGGATCGGGGCCCCGGGCTCAGCCCCCTGACCTGCCACCTCCCTCCCTCCGGCAGCCGCCTCCGCGGGCCACCTGCAGTTGAAGGTGACCCCGTCGCAGGTGGCGGCCACAGCTGGCCAGGACGTCAGGCTGAGATGCGAGGCTTCGTCCACCCTGACCACGGGGTGCACGTGGCTCCGCCACAGGCTGGACGAAGGCGCCTGGCCGCCCACCTTCCTCATCTACACGTCCAGCATGAAGACCCAGCTGGCCAAGGAGCTGACCCCAGCCAAGATCTGGGGCAAGAAAGAGGACGGGACATGTTCCTTGATTGTGCGCAACGTCAGCGAGGACGACCGAGGCCACTACTTCTGCGTGGTCACCGTTAACTCAGTGATGCACGCCAGCCCTTTGGTGCCGGTCCTTCTGCCAGGTCGGGGGTCTGGGGTCCCTTTCCAGGGGGCTAGGGCGCCCTTCTGAGCATCTCTGGAGCACAGACGCCCCGCTTTCAAGTCTCTTGGGACCCCACTTCTATTCTGGGTTTATTACAAACTGAAGCTGAGGTACGGCTAGGCAGGGTTAGAGGTGGCTTTTATAACAATAATAATAATAATGTAATTTTGGTTTTTCGAGGTACGGTCTCGCTCTAGCTCAGGCTGACCTGGAATTCACTATG
The DNA here is from genome assembly GCA_004024765.1 of Zapus hudsonius. Lineage (NCBI taxonomy): Eukaryota > Metazoa > Chordata > Mammalia > Rodentia > Dipodidae > Zapus > Zapus hudsonius. Next base: position 26,665 of record PVHP010020605.1, on the reverse strand, counting down.
TAGTCTCAGGGTGGCCTTGAACTCATGTCAATCCTCCTGCCTCTGTCTCCTGAGTGCTGGGATTAAAGGCGCGCGCCACCAGGCCCGGCTAATTTTTTAAAAATATTTTATTTATTTATTTATTTATTTATTTATTTATTTATTTATTTATTTATTTGTGTGTGTGTGTGAGAGAGAGAGAGAGAGAGACAGAGAGAGAGACAGAGAGAGAGAGATATGCCAGGGCCTCCTGCCACTGCAAACAAACTGCAGACTCATGCGCCTCTTGACTCAACGGGCTTTCCGTGGGCATTGGGGTTTCAAACCCGATCCATTAGGCTTTGCAAGCAAGCGCTGAGCCATCTCTGCAGCCCTTGAGGTGGCCTTTAATGCCCAGAGATCTGGGATCAAATCCGCGTAGGCATGTGGCCCAGGGACGCACCTGCTGGTTTGCTCCCGGGTCGAAAGCGGACGTGACTCCGCTGCTGGCAGTGGCAGCTGAGCCCGAGCCCGGAGGAACGAATTCGGGGTCCCTTCTTCCTGTCCCGGGTATCCCCACGCGTCAAGGCCAGCCTGGAGAAGGCCGGGGCCCATCCCCGCCCTGACTTCCTAACCTCCCGTTGCTCCCGCAGCCCAGCCCACCACGAAGCCAGCGCCGCCGCCAACCACGCAGGTGCCCAACCGGTCCCCGCGCCCAGGACCTTGCCGGCCTGGGGCGGCGGGCGCAGGTGAGGCGGGAGCGGTGGGGCCAGGCGGGGCAGATCCCGCCCGATCACCCCGACCCTGGAGGCGGGTCAAATGTGAGGCTGGGACACGTCCTTGGGGTGTCCATCCCGCTGGCTCCTAAATGTCACCATCCGCTTCCATGTTGTCAGTGGAGAAGAGAGGGCAGGACTTCGCCTGTGACATCTACATCTGGTCGCCCTTGGCCGGGATCTGCACCATCCTCCTCCTGTCACTGGTCATCACGGTCATCTGCCACCACAGTAAGTCCCCCGGGGAATAGTTAGGCTGCACCACACAACTCAAGAAAGGTCTCCCGCCTCCTTCTGCCCTGGGGAGCTTTTGGCCTCAGAGCCCTCTTCTCGCAAGCGTGGGAGCCGCTATGGCCATGATGGAATCCAGCAAGGCCCTCAGCTAGGTCAGTCAGGACTGGGTCAACCCGGGCCCTGAGAAGTGGGTCAAAACCAACCTGCCTTTAGATTTGCCCTTGGTTCCCTCCAGGACTCTCGTGGGACTCTCCTGGGTCCCCTGCTGGTTCCTCACATGCACTCACATCTGTATTTAATGGATGAAAAAGACACTGTCACCCCAGCTCTAGGGAGAGCTGTGATCCTCCAGGAGAAAGGAAAACAGCAGGAAGAACCCAGTTTGGGGACTGTGAAGGGACACCGATTTCCTCCTCCTTTTTCTTTATCTAGGGAACCAGAGGCGGGTTTGCAAATGTCCCAGGTGAGTCTAAACTTTAGTTCTGTTCACCCTGGGAAGCTGTGGTCCTGCCTACCCAGTGGAAGGTGCTGGAACCTTTCTCAAAAAGAGGTCCTGACTGGGGTTTCAGGGGAGAGGCTGGGAGTCCCCCAGTCCCTAAAGACAGAGGCCGAAGTCTGGCTGGTTTATTCCTGAGAAAAGGGAGGCCCTGGATGCTCCAGTGGGGAGACAGGGGGACCTCAAGAAATCCTATTGGGTCTAGTACCAAAAAACACACGCGGGTTTCTGCCAATTCATCCTAGTTCAAGCACCTAAGGTCCTCTTTTTCTAGATGATTCCATCTGGGTGTTTTAAAACACCCTCCCTTCCCCTCCTGATCGGTATAGTTTTATTCTTTGGTGTGTCTGTGTGTGATGTACGTGTGGTATGCAAATCACAGGTACATAAATACATGTCTGTGGAGGCCAGATCTGTAATCACTCTCTACTTAAAAAAATTATTATTTGCAAGAAGAGAGAGAGAGAGAGAGAGAGAGAGAGAGAGAGAGAGAGAGAGAGAAAATATGGGCTCCTCAGGGCTCCTTGCCACGAAAAACTTCAGGAACATGTGCCATTTTGTGCATCTGGCTTTACGTGGGTACGAGGAATTTGAACCCAGGCTGTTAGGCTTTGTAAGCAAGTGCCTTTAACCGCTGGGTCATCTCTCCAGCCCGTCCACTATCTTTTTTGAGAATAGGGCCTCACTTTAGCCCAGGCTGGCCTTGAACTCACAGTGATCCTCCCAAGTGCTAAGATGAAAGGCTTGTGCCACCACGCCCAGCTTTTGCTTTCTTTACTGAGGTAGAATTTCTCACTTGAACCCAGAGCTCATCAATTAGTCTAACCTAACTAGCTGTCTTGCCCCTGGGAAGCCCTGCCTTTGCCTCCCAAGCACTGCAATTATAGGCAGACTGCCAAATGGAAATGGGTGTTAGGGATTTGAACTCAGGTCTTCGTGCTTCCAGTGTTAGGTTTGGGTAGTGTCTGGACAGTTTCCCTGGAGTAGGGCGGTCTTGAGCAGTTCTTAGTGGGAAGAGATGGGATGGAGTGGTTTGGGGCAAAGCGGTGGAAGAAGGGATCCCAGCAGCAGCCAGAGTGGCCCAGCCCCCATCACTGGTGGGCCTGGCAGGTGTATGGGAACTTCAGAAAACATGGGACAGACTAACAGAGGGAGGAAGGGGGTGCCAGGGAAAACCTCCCCAGACTCAGAAGGCAGAACTGGGGAGAAAGAGAAGGAAAGAACTGAGGAAGACTAAGTAGAAGGGAGAGGAAAGAATGGTCTGAGCAGCAAGAGGGAAAGAAACAGAAAGGGGAGGGAGGGAGGGAGGGAGGGAGGGAGGGAGAGAGAGAGAGAGAGAGAGAGAGAGAGAGAGAGAGAGAGAGAGAGAGAGAGAGAGAGAGAGCTCGCACACGGTTAAAAGTTCTTACAAAGTCTGCTGGCTGAATTCAATTCCCCAGAACCCATGTAAAACTAGCTGAGTGGTGCATGTTTCTGGAGTTCATTTACAGTGGCCAGAGGCCCTGGTGTACCCATTCTCTCTTCTTTCCGAGAGAGAGAGAGAGAGAGAGAGAGAGAGAGAGAGAGAGAGAGAGAGAGAGAGAGAGAGAAACACCTTGGATCATCAAGAAACCAAGAGGGAGGGGAGGAGTGCCTGAGGAGGCCCTTTTAGATATCATCCACTTTGGGGGAGGAGAAGCTACCTATTGAGGGAAGGGCCTTGGGAGGTGTGGGCTGCTGACCCTGAAGGAGCCAGGCTGGTTAGTCATTCACCTGCACCCCTCCCGGGACCCCTGCTTGAGGTCTTTTGGAAAGTGAGACCTTTAACTTTTGAACCTCATTTATGGGCACCTGGGAGGCTGGAGAGGGGAGATGGGTCCAGACACACGGGAAGCACTTACTAGCTCTATTATTTTGGAGAAAACTAAACTGTACTCTCTAAACCAAAGAAATAATGGCCTCAGTTCTAATTTTCCTGGGGTTTCCTGCTACAAGGGGCTGGAGGAAAAGGGGACCAGAGACAGGGGCAGATTAGTGACTGCCCAATTCGATGCCAGCCCAAACATTCTGAAAGGCACAAACTACAGTGCGTAACAGAAGCCTCAGTCTCACGCCCCAGGCAGAGGCACTTAAGCACTACCCTAGCCTGGCCCTGTGATAGGAGGTCACACTGGATTTGCACAGCTGCCTCATACGATTGAGATAGATCACTGTCCCAACTCAGATCACAGCTTCAAGATAAACCTACCAAGACTGGACCACAGATTATCCAAATCCAAGCTCATGGAAAGCCTTAAGACTACCAGCTACGTGGTCTTTCTTTCTACAGTCGGTATCCACAGGTTGGTTCTCCATCCACAGATTCAAGCAGCCTTGGATGGAATGTCTGCACTCATCATATATACTGTATATGCATCATATATACCGTATTCAGTGTTCTAGGTCATTTGAGGGTGATTTCAAGAGAAGGGGAATGTGTATAGGAAACATGCAAATACTATGTCGTTTTATATAAAGGGACTCCAAAGTTGGGTGTTGGGGGAAGATGGGGGCTCTGGAAGCAGCTTGTCTTGGATATGAAGGACAACTGTGTTGTTTTTTGGATTTTTTTATTTAGGTATTTTCAAGGTAGGACCTCTCACTCCAGCCCAGGCTGGACTCATAGCCAGTCCACCCACCTCCCAAAGGCCGGAGTGCTGGGTCTAAAGGCATGCGCCACCAAGTCCGGCTTTCTATTGGGTTTTTTTTCCGTTTATATTTAAGGTGCTAACTATGACCTTGACTTTACAGATGAGGAAACGAGAGGCTTAGGATCTTAATGATTTGTGCCAGGTCACACTGCCAACAATGTAGAGTTCCAACTTCTCTCTAAAGCTCAGGGTCTTCCCTGGGTGGCTGCTGGGGGGCGTGTTAAGAATAACCCACTATTTATGGGAACTGTACCTAGAGTCCTTGTATTTCCCTGGAGGGGAAATTTTATAATTTGCACATCCTTTTAAATAACGAAAATGTAATTTCCGGTGCATATATTGTCAACAATGTACCAAGGGAATATGTAGTGAAAACTGTGAATTATTTTTAACATTTTCATTACTTGTCTGAACACTTGGTTGCTTTTGCAAGACAATCATTATCTCTCTACCAATTCTGAAAATTCATTCGAATAGCAGCACATCAAAATAAAAGTGTGGCCTGAGGTGAAAAGCTATGCAAATTAAAACCTCTAGGAATTTACACCCTTGAGTCACCAAACTGCAGATATCAAAAAAGATCTCAAAAGACAGCTCAGCTTCAGTAAGAGAGGTTTAGAAGAACATGGTGTGTCTACAGGAGCCAGCCTGTCGGGAACAGCACTGAATTAACAGTCATTTTAGGTAACGTCAAGTTTGGGGACTGTGAGCTCAAGCAGCTCTGGTGGCTGATGGTGGTGATGACACCCTATGCAATTTCTGATCCTGGTAGTGATGGTAGGACTCAGATCAGCTGACTTAGATTATTAGCCTCCCTGGGGATCCCGAAGGGTCCAGAAGCCCAAGTGAACTCCAGTCCTGCCTCAGCCACCTGCTATTTGTGTGACCTGTGCTCCTCTCTGGGTCTGAAAGGGCACAAATAAAGTGCATGGCAGGACGGCCACAGTCATTCAAGGTCATGGCCCAGTGACAAGTTTTCAGAGCCCTCGGATGCCCAGGGGTTGGGGAGCTAATCACAGATGCTACATCGAAGGGGTTCTTTACAATGACGGTCACCTGCCTTTCTTTCAGGCCTGTCGTGAGACAGGGAGGCAAGCCCAGCCCTTCAGGGAAATACGTGTGACATGGCCGAGCCTGTGCTAAGGACCCTCAGAGCAGAGAAGACAGCTGGTGTCCATGCATTTAAGCCACCTCGAGGCCCAGTGGCATAGAATAGTATGTTTCTGTATAGTGGCAAGGAAGGGAGGACCCTGATAAGCCCCCCACCCTGGAACTGAAGACAAACGAGACACCTGCAGCAGGCTGATCAGCATTCTTGAACCTACCTCCTCCCCACCTGCCTTGCAAGCAATTGTGAGAACTGTTTTTATAAATAAACTAATAAAGAACAAAAATCTGAGCATGGTTATCACCCTGTATAGGAAACAGAGACTAAAGTCTATATAAGGCAATGGCCTGCTGTGTTCAGGTTTTGGATATGAATCCTCGGGGTTTGTGTTAACACAAATAAACTGCTTCCTGGGAGCAGTTGGGGTCTCATTTCTCTACCCCACCCCCAACCCTGCAACAATATGACTTCAAACTAAGACCTCTCCTTTCTGGGTTTCCAAGGTTCCCTTATTCATTCCTTCTTGTTAGTGGCAGCGAGATGGGAAGAGGTCCTTTATGTATTCCCCTTGACGTAAAACCATACGATATCCAAGTACACTGTGAAGGTCACAGCATGATCACACACGATGGGATAAAGGGCGGAGCTAGAATCGCCCAGGAAGAGCTGGAGCGAGGCTCGGCACCTACTTGATCTAAACTTCTTGCTGCCCATCTTAAGAGGAGACTGAAGGCCAGAGAGGGCATCAGCTTGACCAGTGGCGGGCAGCCAGGAGAGGACTAGGCTGGAGGACACCTCTGTGGGGGCCCCAGGACTCTCAGCTCTCTGTTCAGGGATCCGCTTGTGCTCAGACCGAAAAGGAACTCAAATATTTCTTCTGGTATCCACGCCTGAGGTGGCAAAGCAATGAATAAATTCTGGGCTAGAAGGAGCCCTCAGCAGTTAAGGCCTGCAAAGCCTAAGGACAAGGGTCTGAGTCCCCAAAACCAGTGAGTTGATCAGAACTTTTAAAAAAGGATTTGTGAAATTCCATGGATAACAAGTTCTGGAAAACTCCATGTCTCAAGAGCATCGGAAAATTCCCATGGAATTCACACCCGTCTCTGGTCTTTGCACAGCAGAGAGCAAAACTTGCCAAGTGATGTGAACTTTAGTGAAGTTGTAGAAAGGATCTCTCTCACCTCTAAATGTGTTTGTGGGGGTCACTAATGATGTTATACTACACAATCCTTGGGGACCTGCCAGCCAGTGACGTAAGGCTAAGATAGGACTCAAGGAGGCTGAGGGCCAAAACTGCTGTCCCAGCAGCTTGTACAGTAATATACAAACAGTAAGTGCTTGTTGAAGAAAAAAGAACTTAGAATCACCCGTCATTTTTTAAAAATATTTTATTTATTCATTTTCAAGCAGAGAGAGAGAGAGAGAGAGAGAGAATCAGGGCCACCACCTTGTGGGTCTGGCTTATATGGGTCCTGGAGAATTGAACCCGGGGCCTTAGGCACTGGAGGCAAGTGCCTTAACCGCTGAGCCATCTCTCCAGCCCTCACCCGTCATTCTTAATCCCTTCTTCCTGATTATTTTCTGTTCATATATGTAAAATATACACCTTGGTTTTTAAAAGTTGGGATTATACAATGCTTTTGTACATGACATGAAATTCACTCTGTAGTCCCAGGCTGACCTCAAACTCACAGCGATCCTCCTGCCTCCCGAGTGCTGGGATGGAAGGCGTGCCCACCACTCCCGGCTGCAGCATCCTGATGTAGAGGGAATATTGTCTCTATGAAGGCATCTTTCACAGCTGGGATTCGAAGCCCTCAGCTCGAGAGACCTGACCAGACTCAGGGTGAAGGGTTTCTTTCCTTTCCCATTTTCTACATCTTCCCTCTCCACATAGACACAGCATCCTTTCCTCTTACCCCTCAAACATACATACACACACACAATATCCATGCACACAAACATTCATGTTATGTGTTTATTTACACGTGTATCCATCATGGGCAAGGCCTCTTGCCACTGCAAATAAACACGAGACAGCGCCGCTTTTTGTGTCCAGTTTCCATGGATGGCTTGGGAATGGAACTTGCGCCCTGGGCCATCGGGCTTTGCAAACAAGCACCTTTAACTGCTGAGCCCTCTTCCCAGCGGACTTCATTTCTTGGTAACTCATTTCTTCCATTTGTGAAGTGTTTATTAACTTCAGTTGTCTGGAACCACACTCCTGCTTGGTCGCTGACTATACTCTGAAAGCAGGGTCTGGGCCTCCAATTTTATTCCACAGGAAGGGTAATTCTGGTGGATACAAATATGATCACATGTCTCCTGGGATTTCCGTAGACTGGAGAGCACCCCTTCTTCACGTTTTTATCATAAGAACTCGGTCCTCAGGAGAGTTGGGCAGCCAGTCTCTGTCCCACTTGGGTGACTCTGAGGGACACACAAGTTCCCACAAGCAGAAGGTAATCTGTAATAGCCAAAATTGCCACAGGACTCATGTCAGAAGCTTATTCCACAGAAAGCCAATGTCCAGTAGGTGGATATTATGCAGGAAGGCCTTACTCAGTGGCCGAAGAATAGAGATAAGGGGGCTTTGCTCACAAACTAGTTTCTCTACTCCAAGGGCTTAAAGGTTACAGGTGTAGCAAGAATAAATGAGGAAGGACTGGTAAAGGGGAAAATAGTCATGTCTTTTCTTCCAAGAGGTAGATCTTTAAGGACCTCAGGTGCAGTCACTCCTGGTGTTCAGTCATGGTGGCTGGAGGGATGGGGGGGACTAGGTAAGTCTGGCAAGTTAACCTTGTTTTATAATAGCGCTGAACAAGACATTTCTCAAGTGATCAACATGAATACCCCCAGAATCTGAGAGAGCGAGCGAGAGAGGCAGAGCTGAAACGTTCCTTCTCGTCTGACTGCAGTTACCCATCAGAACTGCAGATCCAAGTGAAGTGCCTTAGACAGAAGTGACTTCAGGTTAAGTGACCTTGGCAACTGTTACCCTAACTCAATGGCAGAAGTATTATCTAGAGCAGAGCTAGTGGGAAGCTAATAATGTACTGACTAGGCATTATTATTATTATTATTATTATTAATTAGTGACTGTAAGTCAACCAAGAGCTAAAGGGTTTGTTTCCCTGACACCATGGGAGATCCATTATGAAGGACTATAGTTCTGGTCGGAGACAGGGCCTGACACCCAAGTTGATTTCATGTTTCCCTGGGTAACAGTATGACAAAGTCTCTAAGTCAATTATACAGGGGGCTGAAAGGGCTCAGCAGTAAAAGGTGCTTGCTTACACGCCTGCCAGCCAGAGTTCCAGTCCCAGGCACCCACATAAAGCTGGACAAAAATCTGTAATCCCACAATGCCATGGCAATGAGGCAGAGCCAGGAGAATCCTGAAGCTCATGAGCCAACTGGACAGGTGGCAGCAAGACGAGACCTTGTCTTACAGGAGGGACACCCAGGTTGTCCTTGGACTTCCACATGGGTGTGTGCACACAGACATACACAGACACACACACAAACTACACAAGGGCTGCCTCAGCACTTAAGGCACTTGCTTGCAAAGCCTAACATCCTGGGTTCAGTTCCCCAGTACCCAGGTAAAGCCAGATGCACAAGGTGGCACATGCATCTAGAATTTGTTTGCAGTGGCTGGAGGCCCTGGCACATCCATTCTTTCTGTGTCTGTTTGCAACTAAAAATAATTTAAAAAAAGAAAATACATAGCTTGGAATGACAGTATACACCTTTAGTCCCAGCACTCAGGAGGCAGAGGTAGGAGGATCGTTGTGAGTTCAAGGCTACTCTGAGACTACAGAGTGAATTCCAAAAAAACAAAAACAACAAAAAAAGCAACAGTTTTTTAAAAAGCTCTACACAAGGCACACAATTTCTGCCTTAGTTCCTCACTGAGGATGCCAATCTCGTCTCTGTTCCAGCCTGCAGTGCTAAAGTGGATGCCCCTCGACCCAACAACCTGGAGGGCAAGCTGTTTCAAGCACCTGGTGCCAGGCATCCAGTCACTACTGCTCTGCACAGAGCGCCAGCTGGGTGAGGGGAGCAGCCTGGAGCCGGTCCCCAGCCATCTTTTCTCATACCATCAGGTGGGGTGAGACGGTGACGGATAACTTGCTTGCACACACTTGGAAGGCAGGCAGCACTTTTCTCCTAACGCGGCATCATGCCCCTCCTACCTCTGTGATTGGCACGCTGCCACAGACTGTTTCCACAAAACACTTTTAAATGTGCATTTCTTTAATTTTTAAAAATATACACGGGAGAAGTCATGTGTTTTACATAGGAATACATACATTTAACAAAGCATTTCTTATAGTTTTCCAAAATTCTATTATATCAGTCCAAAATTTATAAATTAAATATATCAGAATTTTAAGTTAAAATGAAGTCCCTGAAACTACTGGATATGCTAGAATTTTTCCAAATTCAAATGAGTATAAGTATGATTTATTAAATAAGGTTTACTGTTAGCTTCATTGCCTATAATCTATAAGATGCAACTTTATTGTGCCTTGCAAACAGGATACATCTCTTTAAAAACTGATCAAAAGTTTCCATACATATAGCTCTATATGATAGATTACAGTGCAACACTATTCATAATTATAGAAATACTATAGAACCCAAGAGCACAGGGTAAGCAAAGAAATACAATCCTGAGCTATTTGAACAAGTTCTGATGAATCCTTTTAGTGTGAGCTTAGAAAACATGGAAGAAAGAAATACATGCACACTGCCGTCGTGAATAAAATACAAACACCTGTCGCTTGCTAGACATGGGGAAGGGGTGATGGTGAATTTCTGACACTCACACTCCCAGTTCCTTTTCCTGCTTCCCTCCCATCCCACCCAATACATTCACTCCTGCCCCTTCCCAACAGAAAAGATCAGGCACTAACTCCTAGAGAACCCCACATCTGCCTGGCTGGGGTAAAGACTAAAGAAAAGAGGCGGTTCTCATACATACCATGAAAGAAAGCATTGCTGTAAGCCAATTCCAGCTGCTTCTGCCTCTTTGGAAGTAAACGAAGCATAGATGCACTAGCTTAAAACTGTCATTTAAAAATGTCTTAAAAACAAAACTTTGTTTCTCTTGTTTTATCTGGTAGTAAAACCAATGATGGGAAAATTTACCCTAAAACTAATTGCCTCATCTGCTACTAAAATACACTTGTCCATCTATTTTTGGTATCTATTCAATAATAGTTCAATATGAAAAGTTCGTGAAGCTTGTACCTACCTATGGTAAACACCATGATACCACATATGACCTGCCAGAGCTGGACAGGCTTAGAAACAGCAAGCCTTCCTTGCTGTGTGTTCCCAAAGACCATGTAGGTAAAGTTAAACGGTGAAAGGTATTTGGCTGTGTCTTCACCTTATAAATCCTAGTAATAAAATAAACAAACCATGCCTCCATACCTTCCCTGAAGATAACCTGAGTGCTGACTAAGCAGACCGACCACCATGGCTTTCGGTCCACTTTATCAGAGGTTAAGCTAGAAAGCCAGAGGGCTAATGTAGTCTACCAGCAGCTTGTCGTGTGTGGATAAAGCCAGAGTTCCTGGTTGTTCCATATCCACTGTCTCAAAGGCTGAAACCAAAGTGGAAATAACTCACAGCATAGAGAATACTGAATTTGAACTGTATAACCTGGAGAGAAGGAGGGGAAACAAAAGGATCCTCATTCCCCACATGCTTTGGTGTGGGTTTTAGTGTCTCTTTATACGTTAGCTGCTACGGAAAAATGATACGAGAAATTTACTTCATAACTTTCTTATTTTCAATTAAGATGCTCACACATTCACAAAATACACACCCTATGAATATGAGGTGGCTCTTTTCAAATTTTTAGAAATAAAGAGGCACCACTACCCGTTCATTTATGTATTAAAAGTCTCATATAGTCATCAATAAAACAAAAATGCCATCTGGGATGATTACACAAAAGGAGAAAAAGATCAAAGCCAACATCAGCCACTGTGAAGAGGCTCTGGACAAGCCAGATACTCTGGCTAAATCATAAAGATTTGCTAGTAAGGTTTTATTGGTTTAGCATAGTCCCATGGCCTTTGTCCAAACCAGTAAAGGAAATGGCTCCCACAGAAATGTAGAAACTATTCAAGTTCTGTTTCCAAGTATGTGATTCATCTGACTGAAGACACCTTGCCTCTATCATTATCTTTTGTAAGTGGAGGCAGGAAGAGACCAACAGCCTCCTCCTGCGTGCCGACACCATTGGGGTGGTGGTCCCGACCTCACTGTTTCTAAAGTAGAATGGACAGAATGTTACGCTGAGACTCTTTGGTTCAGGTCTGGCCTCTTCGCATCCACCTCTGAGCATGTGCAGTCTCTCAAAGACTTTAAGTTCACACATTTCAAGTAGGGCACAGACCTAACTCTCCCATCACTTGTTAGATCCAGGGTTCCACTTTTGACCCTCGTCCTCCTCTTGTGGGACACAGGAAGCTGTAAAGTTAAAGCACGTTCTTTTTAAAGTTTCGTGAGCTTCATAAGAAACTGTCAATATGGCTCCCAGCACCGGGAGGACACAGCAGAGCCTTTGTCCTTAAAGGGGTCTAAAGGGGTCCAACTATGTGAAGAATCTTCCTGCCAAAGATAATCACCAGCCTTGAGAGCATGTCAGCATCACTCAAACTTTTTGAAACCTAAAAGTGTAGATTTTTGAGGTGGGAAGGTGAAAATAAATTGTTTTTAACAACTCTAGAATTTAATTTGGAAAAAAAAATTATATAGTAAACAAGTTTACACCCTTGCCTGCCTGGCACTCTGCCTTTTCTCCTGCAAGGCAGCAAGCACTGCTTTAGTGGAGGGAACATCAGAGGGTCCCAGCACGTCACTGCGGGCCAGACAGTTTAAACAACACACTCTGAGCTGGGCCAGCTTAAGTCCTAGCTACCCTCTATCGCACAGGAGCCATGAACATGAATGTGACCACATGATAAATACACAGGCCTTTCTGCAATACTCCCTCCCCAGCAAACCCCAGCTCTCTCTCCCAGGGAGACAGTTCAGGATAAACCACCTGGCCTGCTGAACTACTCTGAATGCTGCCAGTTTCCCATTGACTTAGCACCAAGTCTGTCATTCCCACTCCTTAAACTAAGTCCATCTGCAGTTTAAAATCAGGAGTCACATTGCTCTTTGCTTCTGTGTTTTCATTTGCTCATCAAAGTACTCCTGTGTTGATGCTCAGTTCCATGTCAGAGGAAATAAAGTTGCAGAGTATTTGGTGATTTCCACATAGCAATCTTCTCATGATGAAGTTTATGTCAAAGCTACTATGTCCATCGTTCCTTATACAGAGAAGACACATGGCTCTTTCTGGACAGTGCATTAAATGAAAATCTCTCACGAGAGAAAAGATCAGTTTCTACAGCCATTTGAACAATTTACAGATTCACAGTCAGTGAGATGATACACTTTGCAGAAGAGAGGCATTGAACAATATACTAATCAAACACAAAACCAGCAGTAAACATAGTCCACAGTACAGAAAATTGCTAGCTTCTAACTGCAAGGATTTAAAGTAATGAGTCTGGTACCTGCATTTTAGGACTAGAACATGCTTCTCCCCTTCCAGATACACAATGTTTGATGCTGGTGCACAGATATACACACATGCGCAACACTGTGTCTATAATGATACGCGGCCAGGTCCTGAAGGCAAAATCTCAAAGGATAGGCTACTTAGACCAAGAGAGCAGATATCAACTTAAGAGTACTCTAACTTCAGAATCATTTTATTGAATATATATTTTAAAAAGAACCTCTTGGCAATAAAAGCAAAAAATTTTAAAAACCACGCAAACCAACAGTAATACTTCTTCCACTCTAATGTAGTGGAAGACCTGTCACACCAGCCTGCTATATTTGTGACAGTATTTTATACAGGCAACTAACTAACAGAGCTCAAATGCAGGTGTGCTGATGACTCTGAGGCGAGAGCTGGAGCAAAGGGCGACATCTAAAAGCAAATCTGGAATTTATCATAGCTTTCTTCCTTAATTTAAGCAAAAAAAAATTGCAAATTAGTTTTATAACCATAAGTCAGTTTGTAAAGCTTTCTATGAAAAATTTTCATTTAATCACATGTACATAACAGGAAAAAAAGCTCTTCCACAAACACTCTCAGGCTTAACAATTATCAAGAAAAATGACAAAAGTAAAAGCAGAAGGAATATTAAACACATGGCAGGGAGGTCAACTTCTGTTTCTGCTCTTAAGAAGTAAAAAAATCACCATATAATTAAGTACAAAAACCTGCATTGAATGACAACTGCTGGTGTAGTCACTTGATCGGAAATGAAGACCAAGAATGTAATAAAGCCCTGTGATAACACTCATCGGGAGCATTCCTCCTGGTACACGAGCATGTCGGCAGAGTTTCTGGAGCATTAGCTTATATAAACATGGCAGTCCTTGGTTAGCTGCAAATGGAACGTTCTCTTCTGAAGCCATAATTCAGTTTTACTTACAAACTGCAAACTAAACATACGTCTTCAGAAAAATATCTGTTTGGCATCTCCTGGGCTTTGTTCCATTGGACAATAGGGACATTTTAATCTAAAGATAAGACAGAAAAGACCAAATCCAGGATTAAGATCAAGACTGGACATTATTTCCACGTAGTTTAGACTACTTTCAGTACATATAAACAACATAAGCACAAACACACCACATGTGTCTATTTGCTTGGAGAAATTACATGTTTTTCCTTCATGTAACTGTCAGATTTGCAGAATTACAAAATAAATTAACACTCAAGCCAGGTCTTAACCTGAAAGCCTCTGTAACACTGGAAACCAGTAAAAAAAATTTTTGTAAGTAAAAAAATTTCCTGAAAATTGCTTCCTGCATTTCAGAAATAAATCTAAGTTTTCTCCTTCAAAGGATTGCACTGCACTTGTCCCTCTAAAGATTTTGCAATGTGTGGGTTATGGGATGCATCCAAGGGCAGCAAATCTGATGCCAGCGACTAAACTTGAACCAAGAATGGTCCACGTGCCCTGCAGCGGCACAGGAAGTCAGCAGTGTGAACAGAGACCAATACTTTATCTAGTTTCTAAGTCAAGATTGGTGCAAGATCTGAGGAGGACACAACCAGCTTCTTTCAAGGAATGGACTTCCCAAGAAAGAAGGACCTTACCATAATGGGTTGAAAATGAACACCAGTAAAAAACATTTTAGCTAGAACAGCTTGTACATCCCTCACTTTTTTTTTTTTTTTTTTTGGTGGTGCTGGCTATTAATTTAGGGCCTCACACATGCTAGGCAAGAATTCTACCACTGAACTATATTTATATTACAACCTGTTATTTTAAAGTTGAGCTCATTATAAAAATCAAAAATGTCGACATCCTTCAAATCCAATTGTAGGAATTTATCCGCCATGTACACATAAGGCAATTCACTTTGGCACAGTTTATAGTAACAGAAGTTCACTAATAGGAAACTGGCTAAATAGTATTTACATATCACAGAATATTCTAGCCTGTCTTGGTGGGAGGGGCCATGGAGACAAGAGCCCAGGTTGACCTTCAACTTAATATGTAGTTGAGGATAACCTTGAACTTGTGATCATTATGCTTCTCAAATGCTGGGATTCTAGGACCACCACACCCATTTGCTCTGTAACTTTAACAAAGAATAAGGGCTCCTTTACCCCATACAAAAGAACTCCATGAGCTGGAGAGAAGGCTCAGCAGTTAAGGCGCTTGCCTGCAAAGCCTAATGACTCAGGTTTGATTCCCCAGTACTCCATGAAGCCAGATTCACAAAGTGGCACATGCATCTAGACTCTGTTTACAGTGGCTGGAGGCACTGGTGCGGCCAATCTCCCTGTCTTTCTTCTATCTCTACTTGCAAATAGTTTTAAAAATTATAAAAATATTTTAAAAAAATAACTCCAGGATAAATCCATAACTAGAAAAAGCAAAGTTGAAATGGAAACCTAGCTGTATCCATTTATCATTACTTCCCACTCACCCACCAAGTTCTAAACAGTTGACTCACTAACATTTAAGTCAGACACTTACTTGCTACCATTAAACATTTTATTCAGGGCATCTCTTGATATAATATGACCACAGACCAATTTCATAGGTGGATTGTTATCTGTTGTTTGCTGACGAAGAATGGGGCAGGCAAATATAGAGTGATACCAGCACTTCTTACCAAGATCCACTTCAATCTGTTCAAAAAGAAAGAAAAGAAAAAAAACTAGTTATTCTTCAGAAAACTATCCACGTTATCAACGTGCACTGTGTAAGAACATTTATGGAGCATTGGAGCATTTCTGCAGGTGGAATTACCTCTAGAACACTTCTCAATAATCAATAAGAATCTGTCTTTGAAACTTTTTTTTTTTTTTTTTTTTTTTTTTTTTTTTTTTTTTTTTTTTTTTTTTTTTTTTTTTTTTTTTTTTTTTTTTTGGTTTTTCGAGGTAGGGTCTCGCTCTAGTCCAGGCTGACCTGGAATTCACTATGTAGTCTCAGGCTGGCCTTGAACTCACTGCAATCCTCCTACCTCTGCCTCCGGAGTGTTGGGATTAAAGGCATGTGCCACCACGCCCGGCTTCTGTCTTTGAAACTTTTATTAAATTCTGAGGTCTTAGAGTTAGTGATGGTTTATAAGTCAATTATTTATTTGCTGGTACCATGGATTAAACCCACAGCTGGGCTTGGAATGGCTACAAGTAAACCACACCTTAAAACACTGTGACAATTCATCAGATATACCATACACCATGACTGTTTGCTATGTATGTAGCACACTTGGCTAGGTGATAAAATTCAGTGCAGTAACTCCTGCAACGACTGACTCTCTAAATGTGGGTTATATCTATGTGAGCTTCAAGTCTGAGTTCCCATGTTCTGTGTGGAATGGTCCAGAAGCTACCTGAAACAAAGTGATAAGACAAGGTTTTTACTTTCATTTTGTGAGGCTGTAAATCAAATCTGGGGCTTCACACATGCTAGGCAAGCTCTCTACCACTGAACTCTGGTATATCACCAGCCATTCTTTTTGAACGTTTCATTTGGAGGCAGAAATTCCCAAATTCCCCAGGCTAGCCTTGAACTTGTGATGCTCAGCCTCCTGGGTAGCTGGGATCACAAGCCTGTGCCACCAGGCCGTTTAAGCCAAATTTCAACAGGGCCTTCTGCGATTTGCTCATCAAAGTCCACTGCATCTTATCAACTGTCTTTGTCACAAACAAAACGAGTCACATGAAGGCTATGAAATTGTAACAGAGCAGCTGCTAAATGCCACAGGCTCCATAAATGTCTGTTATATTCTTTCCTTGAGAGTCTAATGCCCACCAATAGAAAAATCCATCATTGAGACTCTAATTCAAGTAAAGTTGATGAAGGGGCTGGAGATGAAGCTCAGTGTTCAGCATCTGCTAATCATGCTCAGAGCACCTCGCCAAACAAAGTTTTAATACAAACTAAAATAACAACAATGGGCTGGGTATGGTGGCATAAACCTATAACCTCAAACCCCAAAAGGCTGACCTAGAAGATCTTGAGTTCTAGGCTGATGAACTGAGGAGATGGCTCAGTGGATAAAAGTGCTTGTTTGGGTATCATTTTTAATTTATCCCCCTAAACACTCCCCCCCCCAAGTTGACAAAGTAGGACAAGCCATCATCTGACAACTTCATTAGCCCCCCACGCAAGCCTTCAGTGTGCTTTGGCCTAGCATCCAAATGGCCAAGATGCTCACGCTATGAGCACCTGCTCCAGGAAGGGAGGGAAGACAGACTCTCACTCAAGTGAGCATCGGCGAAGCAGGTGCTGCTGTGTCCTGAGCACAAAGCTCTTCAAGGAAAAGCTGAGGCAACCAACTGACAGGCTTGCAGCTGGGAGAACAAGGTAACTGCAGAGGAACTTGCACGCAGGTGTGGCAGGAAAGAAAAAAGCCAAACACATATTCCAGCCCTCCAGCGTCTGTGTCAGAAAGGCCAGTTCCAGGACAGAGTCTCGGTGCTCACTGCACACAACCAGCTTAGCACTCCACATCGTAACTGCTCCATGCGTGCCTGCCATCTCCGGGCTCCAGCACTGCATCAGGATGGTCTTCCCTTCACAGATGAACAAAACTACTGCTCAGAGAAGTGAGCTGCACTACGAACACTGCACGGCATGCTGATTGCTGATGCTCCCACTTCCGAGGTTTGCCTTCATCAGCTTCTAGTGCCACTGAAGTCAAAATTTGGGGCACACTCCTCCAGTGTCTCCACAAATTTGCTAGAGCCCTCATATCTCCTTTAAGTTTTTAGGGGTGATGCTGGGAGTTGGACCAAAACCCTTATGATAACAATGAGCTACACTCTCGGCCTTATTTTCAATTTACTGGCATACACGTGTGTGGTGTGCCAGCATGCGCATACATGTGCTCACACGTGTGTCTGCGCGCATGGAGAAGCCAGAGGTTGATGTCAGGGGTCCGTCTTCTTCAAACACTTCTCCATGTTATTTTTTGAAACAGGATAGTCCTTCCAGATTAAATCCAGGGTGGACTTTTTAGAAAACTCTCAGAACACACACATTTTTTATGGCAGGAAAGGTAAATAGTGAATGGAACTCACAGGTAGTTCATCTTTCTGGTTCCAAACTCCAGTGCACTGCCTTTGTTCAATCACAGCTTTGATGTTAATTAGTGCTGGCAGCGCCACACAACCTGCTGAGAAACTGAGAAGGCAGAAGATGTGTCAGTGTCGGCCAGGTTTCAGGCATGTGCACAGGCCCTGGCCATCAACAGGGCACACCACCTTCTGCTCCGGTAAGAGCAAATGCAGCTGCTTCCAACGGAATTCCTCTTTAGTAAAAAAATAATGATTTTATTTACTTGCAAGAAAAGAGAGAGACGAGGGGGGAGGGAGAGAGTGGGAGGGAGCATCAGGGCCTCTAGTCATTACTCTGCATCCAGCTCTACATGGGTACTAGGGAATCCTTAGGTTTTGTAGACAAGAGCCTTAAGTGCTGAGCCATCCCTCCAGCCCCAGAATCTGTCAATATTTAGTAAATTTATGTATCTTCTCCCCAATTCACCAGACTCACTGATATATTTCCTATAGTTACTAAAATATATTCCTGGTTAAAAACCAAAAGACTCGGGGCTAGGATGATGGCTTAGCGGTTATAGGTGGTTACTTGCAAAGTCGGCTGGCCCAGGTTCAATTCCCAAGCTGTCTACATAAGCCAGAAACAAAGAGTGATCCAAGTGTCTGGCACTCATTTGTAGAAGCAAGAGGCCCTGGCGTGTATATATGTATGTATATGTGTATGTATGCATGTATGTATATGTGTATGTACATCTGTATGAGTGTACGTATGTATGAATGTATGTGTATATGTATATGTGTATGTATGTGTGTGTTTATGTATGTGTATTATGTATGTGTGTGCATACATGTGTGTGTACACACAGATTCTAGATTTATCCAGACACAGTGGGCCACACCTTTAATAACAGCACTCAAGAAGCTGAGGTGGGAGGACTGCTGTGAGTTTAAGGCCAGCCTGAGCTACAAAGTGAGTTCCAGGTCAGTCTAGGCCAGAATAACACCCAGCTTTAAAAAAAAAAAAACAGGGCTGGAGAGATGGCTCAACGGTTTAGGTGCTTGCTTGCAAAGACTAAAGACCTGGGTTCGATTCCCTAGTACTCACATAAAGCCAGATGCACAGGGTGATGCACACATCTGGAGTTCATTTCCAGTGGTAGGAAGCCCTGGCACATCCCTTCTCATGTGTACACATTCTCTGTTTGCTTGCAAATAAATAAAATATGTTTTTTAAAATAAAACAAATAAACCCAGCCGGGTACTTGGGAGGCAGAGGTAGGAGGAAGGCCACCCTGAGATTACATAGTGAATTCTAGGTCAGCCTAGACCCTACCTCAAAAAAAAAAAAAAACCCGAAACAACAAAAATACGACTCTGTGAATAACCATTACATCATTGAAAAATCATTAAGTTATGTCAAGGGAAGGGCAGGACTGCTCACACCAAAAACTCCCAGACACAAAACAGCCTTGATGTTCATGATTTTTGCAGTGCCTGATAATACCTACATATAATGGGGGGAAAACGATGATACCAAACAAAACAGAGACTAATTGAGAGGGGGAAGAAATGTGGGGGAGGGGGAGAGAGGAAAGGGAATCAATGGTTTATGGTCTATGATTATGGAAATATCAATAAAAGTTTAAAAAATTATTAAGTTATAAACATATTACATTATAGCAAATATCTCAAGTAGAAGCTATACTCCCTGAGGAGAGGGTGGTTCATAACTCGTCTTGAGTGCATTTTCAAGACACTCACACTGCAGCATGAACCTGAGGTGTCTGCGATGCAAATTCCCTATTTTATCACACACAATACTAAACAGATATGCACTTAAATACCAAGACTTAGTAAAACTAATAATCGTTACTATTTCATCAAAACGCTGAAGTACAACGAGCATTTCTAAGATTGCAATCGTGCTGGTGAGAACGCAGGAAGTCCCTGTGGAGGGATTGGGCTCCAGCATGTAGCCCACCATGATCTTTTGCAAAATCTCTGCAAATGTCACCAGGGGGAAAGAATTTTAGACTTTCCGAGGTTCCCAGGTCACACTATGAGAACTGCTGCCCTAAAACTGTACAATTCTCCAGAAAGAAAGCAACCTCTTGGTTTTAGCTGTCAAGGCAACAAGAGAAGTTTCCCAGCGCGCAGCACTGCAGAATGGCCCAGGCCCATCTCCACACCTGACACTGAGAGGAGACTCCACGGAGAGTCCCAGGAGGGCACAGGCATCCCGGGTAAAGATGTCACAGATGTCAGCCCACTGGTTTGCATCCAGCAGGTGAACATAGGGTGAGTTCTCGATCCCTTGTCTCAGGTACACAAGGCTTCCCATCAATACCTGGATGTCTAAAGAAAAAAGAAAAGCACCAACAAGGTGGAGGTGTGGTTAATCAATCGCCTGAAAAACTTACTTGCAAATATCAGGCTGAGAAACACAAGAAAACTTCCATCCCAGCTGTGATCTAGCAACGAGAGATCCTGGTTCCTAAGCTTGGCTGCAGAATCCCCTCACACAGGAACAACCGGAAATCCTGTCTTACACAGCGTTACATTTACTACATTGTAAAGGAGCAATGGTATTTTAAAAGGCTGTCACATGTATCTGGGGAAGAACTAGCGAGTACCCCACACTGATCCAGCAGTGCACCAAGGGGTGGGGGGCAAGTGAGCACCTTCCCATTGCTTGCCTCCTCCTGGTTAAGAGGAAGCCCTCAACTCTGCAATCATTCTGACTGCTCATGTCCATAGGCTTTGAACGTCTCACTATAGTTCCAGTCAGACCTTTTTAAAAATGATTTTTCTTTGCAAGCACAGAGAGAGAAGACAGACTGACTGGGTGCACCAGGGCCTCAAGACACTACAAATGGACTTCAGATGCATATCTAGCTGTACATGGGTACTGGGGAATTGAACTTGGGTTGTTGAGCTTTTTAGGCAAGCACCTTAACTGCTGAGCCATTTCTCCAGCCCCAGACCTTTTTCATGGAGTGAAAATTGTTCTCAATTGTTTTAGTTTATAAGCAAACATGTAGAGTAGTTAAGATAAGCTGTTAAATCACTCCTGTAGTGGCTATAGGCTCATCACAAACATTACAAACCTCTGACTCAAGCCAGGCTGGTGGCACATATCTGCACTCATGGCATTTGAAAAGCTGAGGCAAGAGGGTCACATGTTTGAGGCCCACGCCAACCTGGGCTACACAGTGAGATCCTCCCTCAACTCCTCCACACTTTCTCTCTCACACACAAAACCCAAAGGGGACAAAAAAGAGCCTGAACCCGGACTCACCTTTTTGATGATTTAGGGCAAATGGCTGAAAATTTTTAGCATACTGTAATGCTTCTCGCTGATTGGTAGTTCCGCCCATTAGCAAACTAATAAAGTATAGTCGGTGGAGCTTGAATTCCAAGGAGCTGTTTTGGGCTATAAGCATTTCTCGGTTTGATACAGCCCATCTGAAGAAAAGGGGGGAGGGTTAACAGTAAGCAAAAGTGTATGTACTGGAAACTGTTTGAAATCTACTCATGTTAGAACAGGGTCTGTTCTGCCATCTTGTGGAAGGCTTTGGTACCATCAGATACCAAAGATTTGTTAAAGAGTAACACCTACCCCCACCTAGAGGTCTTTCTAAGTAAGAAAGCATTTGGATCTGAACAAGGCTATATTCTGGAGTGCCAGCTGTAACATCCATGACTAGTCCAGACCACTCCTCTTCTCCTACTATACTGACCTGTGTGTCAAGGGGGATTAACAACAGTACACACAGGGACTGGGGAGACAATGTGCTTGCCTGGTATTCATGAGGCCCCGAGTTCAGTCACCACCATCACCACCAAAACAACAACAAAAAGGAAACATAGGGTTCCTTCAGCATTTTCTTGATTCTTTGAAAATCGGATACATGTATGAGCATGGTGTGGGGCTTTTTCACCAGAGAACTGATAACTCACCAGTGGCTACTTTACCGAAGGTGCTTCAGTCTAATCAGGAAGATTAAACTACACAAAACAATGAATCTACATAAACCAAAAATCTGTACTGAAATCATTTTGTTAAGGGAAAGACTAATATTCTATTTCAAACAATCTGGTGTCTAGTGACTTGGGCTTCAGTAGCACAAGCTGTAGGGCTCGCCCATGTCAAGCTGGGACGACCATGACATGAACAAGGAAACAAATGCAGCCCAGCCCGGTTGGTAAACTTTTAGAAATCTTTTAAGGAAGCTCTGTTTTTTCAAATATTCAGCTCTAGGGGTTGACAGTATTATTATTTTTTAAAAGAATTTTAAAAATATTTCTTCATTTTCAGCAGATAGACAGATGAGAGAGAGAGAGAGAGAGAGAGAGAGAGAGAGAGAGAGAGAGAGAGAGAGAGAGAGAGAGAGAGAGAGCGCACACCAGGGCCACTACCTCGTGTGTGTGACTTATGTGGATACTGAGGAATTGAACCTGGGGTCTTAGGCACTGGAGGCAAGCACCTTAACTGCTGAGCCATCTCTCGAGGCTGACAGCATTATTTTTTAATTGGACCTCTAGTTGTATAGACATTTCACAGCTAACCCAATTCATCAAGGACTACTGCAAACTGAACTAGGCAGAAATATAAACTGTGACTAAGCAGTGCTGGACATACAGCTCAATGGTAGAATGCTTGCTTACCATGTACAAGGGCCTGGACTTGATTCTCAGCACCGAAAGAAAAAGAAAAAAAGCAAGTCGTGCTGGTTTATTTGTTTGTTTATTTATTTATTGGAGGGAGGGAGAAGAAGAGAGAGAGTAGACTATGGGCACACTAGGGCCTCTTGTCACAGACAAGGTACCACAGATAAAGGTGCTACTTTGTGCATTTTCTATGGGCACCGAGGAATCCCAGGCCGGCAGATTTTGTAAGCAAGCGCCTTTAACCAGTGAGCCATCTCTCCAGCCTTTTATTTGTATTTCTTAACCCTAAGTGCTTGGCCACAGTTAACTGACCAGAG
Organism: Zapus hudsonius; assembly: GCA_004024765.1. NCBI lineage: Eukaryota > Metazoa > Chordata > Mammalia > Rodentia > Dipodidae > Zapus > Zapus hudsonius. Next base: position 3,823 of record PVHP010020605.1, on the reverse strand, counting down.
AAGCATGGGCTCTAACTTAAAACCACTCTTGTTGCCTTTGTTTTGTTTTTTTCAAGGTAGGGTCTCACTCTCACCCAGGCTGACCTGGAACTCATTCTGTAGTCCCAGGCTGGTCTCAAACTCACAGTGATTCTCCCACCTCTGCCTCCCAAGTGCTACATGCACCATCACACCCAGCTTCTCGTTACCTTTTAATAAGTCAAGCTACCTTCAATTATCCTATGTCTTTCTCTTGTTGCATCTTTCCTTCTTTGACAATCACCATACCTCACCTAACTCCTTCCTTAGCTAACCTGGAATCTAGGTACAAAGTTCATGGTAGCACTCCTACTTAGTTTCCCAGGGAGCTGAGCATTAGTAAACTAATGACAACTTGAGCTGATGAAACTATTTTTCATTGGCGATCATGTTCTCCTACATCCCTGTGATTACAGTCTTCTTCCAATGGGTCAACCTAATTAAACTTAGTTTAGCCTGACTGTTAGCTCAATTACAATTTTTATAAAAATAAGCCTTTAGTCCAAAGCAAAAGTAAATGTTCTGATCAAAGCATAAGCAGCTTTCTGCTCATAGTGCAATTCAAATGGAAAGAAACTGAGTGACCACCTTGGTTTTTACACTCACGGGATTTTTCCAACACACTTCCTACAAGCTCAGGTCTCAGCTCAGCCTCACATGGCCGATGTCAAATGACAGTAATGTTACCAATCTCTGGTCACTGACACATTCTACTAATGACAACTTTTGGGCCTTCTTCATAAACAGGTGCCCAAATAATACTTATTTAGGTGAGTATGTTAGAAGTAACTCACACTGACACAATTACCTAAAAGAAACATTAGAATTAATTATTCCGTCAGGCCTCTGAGAAACATGACACACTTTCAGGTCCATATTCTGAATTTCCGTATCATTTCACAAATAATGGAATGAAGACTTCACGTGCATGGCTAGCTCATCTCCCTCTGGACCCTAGCCTGGTGCTTGCTTTCCTCTCACAATGTTGTAATCCTAGGTGGGTAGCTATTTCTTATCATACTGAAAGAAAAATGCTTCTAACCAAGCCTCACAGCATGCAGTATAGTCGTCTTTCGCAGCACTTATAAGGCCCACAAATCTCTCTTCCTAGTCTTGTTTTGGGAGTTTTTTAGTATCCCCCCCCCTTTTTTTCAGCCTCTTAAGGATAATGGCTGGTGGTCAGGTGAATTACTCCATTCTACAAGAGTAGACTTGCTAGGACATTATTAATTATTGAATCAAATCTCAAACTTCAGAGACTGGCAAGCACCACAAAATCAAACTCCAACCAAAAAAGCTAGGAACTATAACTTTTCTCTAGAGACAGAGAAAGACGGTTCACATTTCCTTCCTAAGATACTTTCTGTTGAAAAGTCCTTCACTGGACCCAACAAGGACTGGTCTCAGAGGTGCTGAAGCAGCAGAGCTGCTTGCAGTGGTGCAGTGAGCTCCAGAGATGCAGCTTGTCAGTCGTCGCCTGTGCCGAGGTGATGCAACTGCCTCTCTAAGTCCCCCATGCCCTGTACAATGCGACACCTAACCCTGCTCTGTAAGTAACCTCAAGAAACTCATTGGCTCACCAAAACTGGTTTCACCAAAACTGGTCTGTTGTGTGAGTCCTACCTGGGGTAAAAAGACATGTGTTCAAGCTTCCCCAAGAAAGTTTCATGTGACATGTATGTATGTATGTATGTATGTATGTATGTATGTATGTATGTATGTGTAATATGCGTACATGTGTGTACAGAGGTCAACATGTCAGGGGTCTTCCTCAATCACTCTACCTCTCACCAAACCTGGAGCTCACAGTTTGGCTCAGCTAGCTCATCAGCAGTCTCTGCCACCCCAGCACTGGTACCATGCTTGGCTTTTACAGGAGTGCCAGTAATCTGAACTCAGATTCTCTGCTTCAAGCACTTTCCCAAGTTAACCATCTCCCTAGGCCTCCTTATTTGTTTTCTTAGGCAGGGTCTCATGTAGTCTGGGTGGCCTTGAACACACTACATAATCATGAACAACCAGTAACTTGATCCTCTTGCCTCAGCCCCCAAGTGATGGGATTACAAGGCTACAGCTATCATGGCTGCCTCTATCTTAACTTCTCTCCAATGGAGGCCATCATTCTCCGCCAAGCTTAAGTACAGAGACAGAATGAGCTACTATAGATCAGCTCTCTTTTTCTGATTTCCCAGAATTAAGGCCAATTAGTTGGAGAGGAAGAGGAAACCAAACACTAAGGAGGGAGAAATCAGCTAGTTCAACCTCAACTGTCCTCCACTGTTCCCCCCATGGAAGCTTTGTTTCCTGAATTATCTGTGATACTGAGAAGTGCCTGAAGCACTCCACAGAGCTACAAAGAGTCTCCAATGTTTTCCAATTCTCTATTTCCTCTTCCAAAAGGAAAGGTTTTGAATACATTGAAGGCTGAGGCAGTTCAACTACTCAGCACAGTCTCACAGTGGTAGAATTCTAAGGCTATGCCCTCTTAACAGTATCACTACTTCTCTTAACAGTTTCTTCACTGTGTGTGTGTGTAGTGCATCGTATGTGTGGTATGGTGCGTGTGTATTATGCATGTGTAAGTACTGATGTGATGCCCATGCGCTTGCCTTCGATGGCCAGAGGAGATTATCAGGTGTCCCCTTCTATCATTTACCTGCCTGTGTCTTATCCTTGTGACAGTCCCTTACAGTTCCTGGAGATTGTGACAGTCTCTTGCTGTTTCCAAGCCCCAGTAATTTTCTGGTCTCCACTCCCCATGCAACCATAGATGAGTGTGGTCATACCAAGCAGTTTACATTGGTTGTGGAGATTTCAACTGGGTGATCTCAGGCCCCCTCAGGCCCTTATACTTGCTCAGAAAGCACACCTAACCACTGAGTCATCTCTCCAGCCCCTTTACCTCTTTTGAAAACATGTATTCTACGTGAGTACATGTGTGTGAGTGCACATGCATGTGAAGGCCAGAGGACACTCCCAGATCATTTTCTGGAATGCCATCTACCTCCTTTGAGACAGGGTTTTTCATTAGCCTACAGCTGGCCAATTAGGTTAGACTAGCCGGCCGGGGGAGCCTCTTATCTGACTCCCTGGCAGGGCCTTTTACAAGGGTTATGAGGGATCAAACTTAGGTCCTCAGGCTTACAAGTACTTCACTGACTGAACTACCTCCCAGCCCGCTTCTCTTCATTTAACTCATTATAAATATCCCAGTGTTCCTCACATTAAAAATTCTAGAAGAGTCAGAAACCAAACAAATTTAGCTTGCTGCTTCCTATTTTGTGTGACAGATGGCCAAGAATGACTTTACATTGTAAAGTGTTATAAATTAAAACAAAGAAGAAAATGTGACAAAGATTTCATGTAGCCTGCAAAGCCTAAAATATTATTTGGCCCTCTATGAAAACACCTGCCAACCCTATTCTAATACAGCTAACTCAGCTGTATTTCAGGCAGTTCAGTAAATGACAAGTTCCTAAACCTACAGTAATTAAGAGCAGGGCTCCTCCACTTGCCTAGCACATGCAAGACCTTAGTACCACACACACACACACACACACACACACAGATCCTTTATATAAATATTTGCTCTTTATACATACTACCTAATCCTAATAACAAGCTGTTTCTCAGAATGACAGCATAGAAACCAGCACATTAAACAATGGTGCTGGGCTGGAGGGATGGCTCAGCGGTTGGGGCGCTTGCCTCTAGTGCCTAGGGCCCTGGGTTCAATTCCCCGGGTCCCACGTGGGCCATGCCCACAAGTTGGTGACCCTGGTGTATTCTCTCTCTCTCTCTCTCT
>PVHP010020604.1:0-30624 GCA_004024765.1 Zapus hudsonius | reverse complement strand
CAGTAACAACACACTTGGGCCAGGAAGACCGGGATGAGTACTAAGATATACAGGATCCCTTGCCACAAGGACTAATACAGACAGCCCACGGAGGAGGATATACAACTGATCAGGGATGGGGAGGGGGGGAATTGGGGAAGTCGGGATAACAACGCATGGTTTGCCCACTAAATAATGTAACTCATTATGAACAATAAATTTATATTTAAAAAAATGGACCCTTGACAAAGGCATCTTACCCTTTCTTTCCCTGTTCACCCACCTAAGTGACAAATCTCATGAACTAAAATATTACCTGATGAATTGCTTGTAGCAATCCAGTGTCATTTTCTAGTTATTTTATGTCTGATTGCTAAGGTGTATACATAAAAGTAGTATGGCATGGGCTCAGCGGTTAAGGCACTTGCCTCCAGTGCCTAAGGCCCCGAGTTCAATTCCCCAGGACCCACATAAGCCAGCCCCACAAAGTGGTGGCCCTGGTTCTCTCTCTCTCTCTCTCTCTCTCTCTCTCTCTCTCTCTCTCTCTCTCTCTCTCTCTCTCTCTCTCCTTTCTCTCTGTCTGCTTGAAAATGAATAAATAAAATATTTTTTAAAAAAGTAGTATGGCAATATTCCTCTGGTCATCTCCCCATAAAGGACACCAAATAAGAGCCTGAATCAGCAAAATACTAAGAATGCTTGTTTGTACATAAACATTACTTATTTTAAAAAAAAAAGCCTTGATTAACCAGAAGCCAGGAATGGAATCTTTTAGTTAGAAATTCTTCTCCACAACCTAGAAAATTATGAAACAGAAACAACAGTCTCAAAATAGAATTTGCTACCTTGCAAAGTGATGAGCTCCCTATCACTGGATATATTCAAGCAATTTTGGACAACCAGCTATGAGAGTTGTCATAACAAGGATCAATGCATGGGCCAAGGAGGCCATGAGATCAGAGAGTTTCAAACTGCTCTTAGCAACAGAACATATGAAAGCTGCTCAGGGTACAGAGAGGTGGGAAGCGCAGCTCCATCCACGAGGCCCCAAGGAACCCTCAAGAAGTCTTAGGACTCCAGGAAACCCTTTATAAAAACAACTGACCAAATGATCTTTAAAATCCCATGACGCTACTTCCATCAAGAAGTAGGCCTATAAGAAAACCCAGCATTTATATAACACCTCACAGTTAGAAGTCTTTCTAACATGCACATTATCTTATCAAGTACAGTGTGAACTTAGGCTGTATGTCACATCTTCTTTAGGACAAGAAGTCAGTTCTAAAGAGAACAAGCTAATCCATAGTATCCTTCACTGAATAAATGAGAAGAAAGCCCAGAAGAGCTGGGAGGACACAATCTTAGCCATTGTAAAGGGCGGTTAGTGAAGAAACCGTTATACTGTTGGTTGTATCCAGTTTGCTATATTATATAGGTTTGCTCAAATTTTGATCATAAGACAATATCATTGTTGAGAATGTAAGTTTATTCTGATCTCATCCTTTCTCTGCCATTATAAGAGTCTTAAGTGAAAGGGCCTTTCTGGATGGAGGTGGAATAGTGAGTTTGAAAAGATCAGGTCTTTGGAGTCACGGTTTCCAGATTCTGTGTCATAACCTTAGCACTTATAAAAATCTTCCAAAATTTCTATTTCTACTGTTAAAATGAAAGTGTTTGACTACCCTGTGAAGTCATAATTACTGAGTGAAATCTTGTCAATAGTTTTTGAAACATCGTGGCGGAAAGTTATGTACTAGTATTTTTTTCTTCTCCTCTTGTTTTTATCAGTTAGTGAAAATATTCCTAAAAGTCTATGACAGTTCTGTGGTTTCACACAAATCAATGCAGAAATAAGCAATTTTGTGAAATAATACCTGAAATTAAACTTCTCCCTGGGTGAATGTATCCCTAGTGATAAACAATTCCATTTTCCACACTAGAACCTTAGGTCAGTTTCAGTTTTTTATGCAACAAAGGTTACAAATAAAGCCAGCCACAAGCAGGAGGAGCACTGTGAGTTTGAGGCCAGCCTGGGACTACAGTGTGAGTTTCAGGTCAGCCTGGGCTAGAGTGAGACCCTACCTGGAAAAACCAAAACCAAAACAAACAAAAAAGAAGACTACAAAAAACCTTTTGATGTTATTTACTAAAATGACAGGGGCTGGGGTATAGCTCAGCAGCAAAGTATATGTTAACCTGCACAAGATCCTGGTTTCTATCTCTGGCATTGAATAATAATAGCAATAATAATGATAATGGTAATCTGACAAAGAAGTCTCATTAAAACTTAGTAAAAATTCCCATCAAAAGCCCACAGCTTCAAGAAAGCAGGCAGTAGGGCTGGGTAGAACTGGACTTGTACCTGTGCAAGCTAGAAGGACAACACAGAGTGTTAAGACAGGCCAAGCCTTCAGCCCAGGGTGCAGGACTGAGGTGGAGAAGGGAAAGGGGGAGAAACAGGACTGTGCAGAGAGAACTTTAGATCCCCAAACAGTCCTGACAAGTTTGGGCCCAAAGAAACTGCAGAGCAGGCATTTCTTGTTAAGAGGGACATTTCCTGTTAACCTTAACAGGGTAACCAGCCGTCGGTGGGATTACACCCAGATGTTCCCCCCTTTGCTTGAGGACCATCCAGGAAGTTGGCCCAACTCTTCTAAACTGAGATGGTTTTCCATGGTCTTGATTTGAAAACTGGTCATCTGACCACACCTCTGGCAATTCAAGGGCAGAGTCTATCTTGAAGGGTGATTTAAGTCTCCTATCTCCATAGCTGACCTAATTTATGAGTAATTAAAAACTATTAAAATGCCACCCTAGATGAACACATTGAAATGCTATCACATAAGAACTGAAGGTTGATTATAATTAGAAGTCTTTGATTTCCTCACCCAATAAATATTGTAATGAGCATTTGTCCTAATGGGTCTGGCCTAAGAACTGGAACTATAAAAATGATTACATCACATGTTTGTTTTATCTCATATGATATATATATATATATGTATATATATCATACATGCACATATATGACTTGAAACATGAAAGCAATAGGACTACTCAAGGAAGAAAAAGAACCAATCAGAGATGGAACGGAGAGGGTAATGGAGAGGGAATATGAGCACAATACAATGATGTGCAAGGATGCAAATGTTGCTGTAGAATCCATTATTTTGTACACTGATTAAAAAATAATAAAAATTATGGTACAATCCTTGCTCTTAAGAAGTTTACATATTTCGGGAAAAAGCAAGTTGTACTAGAGTGATAAGTTAAGCTATGACTGTAAATCCTCACCCATGCCCCTGCAAGTACTTTGAATTACAGAACTTTAAATTGGGTGGGAAAGCCTCCTGGAAGAAAAGATGATGGCTCATGTGAAGACATCAACATGCAAGATTCTCAGGAAGTTATTTTAGTCAGAGTTAACAGCTAGACAGGAATCAGAAGATTCTGGAATCCCAGCAGGCAGAGGGACTGGATTTGAAACCAAAGAACATCTTGATTGTTGGCTTCAGTAACTGGATGGACAGTGGTTCTCTGAACATGTTAACAAGAGCAAGAGAAGTTTCCCAGGGATTAACTAAAGGAAACATTTTTCTGAATACAAAAAAAATGTATAGGTTAAATATTTTGAAAGCAATATGTGTTTGGAGTGTTTCAATAGGCCTTACCTCCCCCTTCTCTTTATACTCATTTTCTTGCTCTGGGTCGTAAAGCCCCATAATGGAAGCCATTTCTATGGGTACACTTTCTTCAAGAAGGTCTGGATTAAAAGATCAGAGCCTTTAGGGTGACTGAGTAAAAGTTGGTGCAGGTATGAAGGTTAATGGGAGGAAATAGACTGTAATTTTCCTCACCAGGAGAATGCTTTCACCAGCCTCTTACAGCCTCACTGACATAAAAGTTAGAGAGACCTCTCTTCGTGACTCTCTGTGGCCAATTTGAAGTGATTCACACAAACAAGTCAATCCAGCTGATGATCAGACTTCTTCAGCAGCATCATTCCAGGTTTCTATTCAACCCTTTCCAAGACGTGAGCTTCTGAAACTCCTGCATGCTCAGGTTACCCCTGACAGAGGATTATTAATTCTGATCCCTTTACAATGTGGAACTTCAATGAAGTCTCCCATTTGTCACCTCTTTAACCCAGCACAGATTTGACGCCTCTCAGATTAATTTTGGTGATGAATCTGATTTCAAAGAACATTCATCCAAAGTTGAACCCAGGCACCCGCTAATGTATTTCAGTACTTTTACTAATAGCTTTAGAGAGCTTTTTAATTTATATTTCACTGTATATTAAGATATCCCCCTTCAGTTCGCCTGCCTCTCTGTAAGAACATTTTTCATATTTCAGATCAGGACACAAAACACTAGAAATAAATGGATGAGATCATTTTAAATATTATGCAGATACCCACGCAGGTCAGGTATTTTAATATTTTCTCATCTCTAATTTATTTCTGTACTTGTTGAATGTGGCTTCTCATATGTCCTTTTAAGTACCTTCTTAATTTTAATGACATTTTAGAAAATTGTTTGAGTATGTTCTGTGTGTAGAAGTTTTTGTATAATAGGAAAAGGCCATGAGGGCAATGAAGTAGAAACTCTTCTGGTTTGAAGTTTATAGCATAGAAAGGCCCAGAATGCTGCCATCAGAATGCTCATACACCTTGGCAAATCACTTAATCTCCACATGAAATGGGTCAATACATGCCTATTTCCCATGGAGGCCATCACCAGCTACCCAACTCACACACCTCACAGCCACCATTTCTTTTGTTCTCTCCCTCAATTACTACTCTACATTATCTGTCTCCAGGTCTTATTGACCTCATATTTTTCCAGTTCCATCTCCATCAAATCTTTCTCATGAAGCCTTCCCCAAGTTCCTCTAGGACTCAGATCATTTATGTTCAGTGACCACTTTAAAAAATAGTATTTATCTATTTATTTATTTATGAGAGTCTTGTGTGAGAGAGAAGGCAGAGAGAGAGAGAGAGAGAGAGAGAGAGAGAATGGGCACACCAGGGCCTTCAGCCACTGCAAATGAACTCCAGATGCATGCACCATGTGCATTGGGCTTTATGTGGGTACTGGGGAATCTTGGGTCCTTCTGCTTTGTAGGCAAACACCTTAACCACCAAGCCATCTCTCCAGTCCTGCCCACTTTTTAAAAATATATTTGAAGACAGGAACTCCTCAGCCTGTCAATATGAGACCTTCAAAACTCACCTGATAGACCAAAGTTCAGAATCAGACATGTAAGCTATGGGGCAAATAGCCTCTGACCAAGTGTATACTTTTGTTATAGTCATTTGGTTTTTGTATTGACAAAAACAAAGGGAAGAAAATGTTGCATCCATATTGAGAGCTATACCTATGCAATAGTGAAGGACATAGTCAGAGAAGGAAACAGGACAGCAAATGTTGGATTACTCTAATGAGGAAAGAGTTTGGCAAGCAAGCTGAAAAATATCCATAAAATTCTGTAAGATTATAATCTTGAGAAATACAGTCTTATGGATCTCCCCCCCTCGTGTGTGTCTTCTTTATCTTTGTCTTTTACACATGCACATGCACACACGCACACACACACACTGCAATAGGTGAGAGAAACTAACCTGAGCCTGACCCGGCCTGCAGGTCAGTCAAGGAAGACCCTAAGGGAGGGGGTGAGAATGAAAAGGGACCAGAGATGTGAAGAATGGAGACAAGACAAAATTCTGATCAAGTCTCGATTTATTGGAGCTCAGGCAGATGCTTATAAACCCTCTCAAAGGAGGAAATACGTGGACATTTGTGTAGGAACTTGCATAGCTGGATTGCTAAACGACCTGACACAACCAGGTCATGTGATTTCTAGAAGGAAGTCTCTCAGGTGGGAAAAGGAAACTTAAGCAGAGAAATAGAAACTTAACTTTGGTTAGTAGAGAAAATGGCAGAGACCTTCAAAATGGCGTTGAGGCAGTTAAGGCACAATAAGCACCTACCCACATGATCCCACTGCAGCCTTTTCAGTCACAGATTACAAGACAGCCATGGTACCATGAGGGTGGAAGGTGCCCACTAGCCAAGGTTCACTGGGCTGGGCAGAGGATGTCTTGGTGGAGGACACATTCAGCTGTGACCAGCTCAAGGAGAAATTCATGGAATCCAGTTAGGTCACACACCTCTGGTGGAAGTGGAGTTCTTAAAATCCAGGGAGAGAATTTGATCATGGAATTCTCTGATGGCTTAAGTGGTATGCAGTCATTTGAATTAGAACATTAAAAAGTAACATGGCCCCATTATAGATGTCAACATATGTCAGGCCTGGGACATTTCTGTGACAGACTTATCTCTCTACTGTGCCTCCAGCCTCTTGCAGATAACCTGTTATCCCAGGCATCCAGGGCCTTTTGCTTGCATGCTTCTTGTCTGAGAGTCCCTTTCCCTTTATTCTCTGGATGTGACTGTTCTCATTCTACAGGGATTACCTTCATTGTCACCTCCTCGTTTTCACCTCTCTCTCTCTCTCTCTCTCTCTCTCTCTCTCTCTCTCTCTCTCTTTCTCTCTCTCTCTCTCTCGTCTTCACACTCCCAAATGTCCTCCAGGAAGAGCCAGTCATCCTCTCTGCTGTGCCCCTGGTACTGGAAGCAAGCACTGCAGTGTGTGCTAGTCTCTCACCAGAGGCCAGCCAGGCTTATGCAGGTCTGTGCAGACAGGGTGAAGTGCAGCTTGGCCACCTGCCCCTCAGTCTTCTCTCTAACCACAGTCTGGGTTAGGTGTTTCTCCTGTTGTCTCTTATACTCTCTGTGTTCTCCCCCCAGTCTACATAAAGAATTCCAATCTAGGGGCTGGAGAAATTGCTTAGTGGTTAAGGCTTTGTCTGCAAAGCAGAAGGACATGTGTTCAATTCCCCAGTACCCACATAAAGCCCTGGCTCACCCATTCTCTCTGCCTGCTTCTCTCTCTCAAATAAATAAATAAAATATTAAAAAAGAATTCCAATCTATTATTTTGAATTGCCTATCCTCTTCCAAAATGGGTGTGTATAAGTGGACAAATTAATGGGCAAATAAAGTGTGGAATATACATAAGATGGAATTTTATTCAGCCTTTACAAAAACAGTAAGGACATTTTGGCATATGCTGCAATGTGGGTGAATTTTAAAATGTTTTGCCATGTGAAATGGACTAGTCATAAAATATACCTATACTTTCACTCATGTTTAGGGTAGACAGATTCATGGAAATGGGGTAAGGAAAGAGAAGCAGGGAGTTATTTGCTGGGTTCAGTCTCAGCTTTGCCAGATGAAAAGAGTTCTTCTGTAGACTTATTGCACAATACTGTGAAGGTCCTTGACCTTACTGATGTGCTAAAAACAGTTATAACATAGGGTAAAAATAGATATAACAACAACTGAAAATCAAAAACTGAGTATATCGGTTACTAAAAACGGGAGTAGAGGAATAATACCTACCTCTGAAATTCCAATCATGGTCGTGGAAAAGTAAGGAATAGTCAAAACTCAGTTCTCCACTCCCAGTGTCTGTTGCCTACTAGATCCTGTTATCATGGAATAATAGACCACATCGGCTCTTTTCCAGACAATTCAGAATCAGAACAGTAAGGCTAATATGACCCACTATATGCACAAGCGGGTAAAGCCTGGGACATTCTCATAACCCAAAGGCACCTGAAGCTGATGACTTCACTATGAGTTGATGAACTGAGAGGCCTGGCTCTGGGGAAATGAGCTTTCATGGGTAGGGAGAGAGCCTGAGTTTGGGCAAGAGCAGGTGCAGCAAGAGGCCTCAGGAAGAACCTCTCAGTGTTCCCCAATGTGCTGTACTTGCCTCATTAAGAATCAATTGGTTATTTTGGTACCATGAGTAGACAACCTGAAAAGAATTAATCAGTTCAAACACAAGGTTTATGTCTTCTTTTCTTAGTAAATAACCAGATGTGTGATCCTAAATAAGCCACTTAACCTCTATTTCTCTATTTCTCCCAGTAAAATGGAAGGAGGCAGGATATGATGACATCTAATTTTGCTACCAGCCATAAAATCATGATTCTCTTCCAAATTATATGGTTTCCACTCTCTTCTCACCACCCGACCGCCCCTCAAAACACTGTGCAATATAATTTAATGTATCGTTCCTCTTTTTAAAATTTCAAATTTTCAAGTGAATCATATCATTAACTGAAAAACTTTCCACATTGTGAGAGGTGTATTTTTTAACCTAATACATATTCTCTCCACTCATACAACCATGTATTTTGCTTCAATTTAAATGATAAAGGAAAACATCAAATTGTCTCCTTGCTTCTCTCCCTCTTCCCTGTAACCAACTATTTCATTACTCTGGAAACTTCAAGAAAACTGAGGAGTATGATAAGGTGAAATGTTTTCTTTTGAAACTCTTTTTAAACTTGAAAGGAAAAAAATGTACTAAGACAGCCTTTCACTTATAGCAGCTTCTGTTTTGAACATCTTGCAGCAGGGGGAAAAAAGGAAAGGCAACTGAAACTCTCCAGAAGAAGAGTGAAAGTCATCTATTTCTCAATAATAGGATAAAGTAGGAGACAGACGGATGATGTCAGGAAGAGAATGGAGTTTTGGTGTCTCGCTTCTTCACAGTTTTCCGTGTTTGAGGACCAAGATGGTGAGGAGCAGAGTCACTGTATAGGCATAGCCCAATCTTCTGCTCACGGCTGGTCCCCTGCCGATTGATTGATTGATTGATGAGCTAGACACTCTCTTGATTGATCGTGTCACTGTTCTGGTTAGATGGCATCCAAACCACACAGTCATTAAATATCTTCTTATTCCCTCTGCTTGTTACTAACCAATAGAAATTATGTGCTTTCTCGTTTGATTATTTAGTCCAAGTGAAAGAATAATAAGAGCCACAGGGTGGGATGCAGTATCCAGAGGCATTGCCTCCCCACCATGACTGACTGCTGCTCTCACAACTCACAGCCCATAAGCCCATGATGAATACCAGTAACCCCACTGAGGAGGGCCCTCAGTGAAATGGGGCAGGATGGGCAATGGTACTAACACATGATTTGTCCATAATTTGTCTACTTAATAAAAAAGAATGAAACATGATGAGAATAGAAATGAAGAGAAAGAGATTGAATACACCATGGAAATTACTGCTGGTGTGTATAGTTATTTTTGTACATATGGATTATGTAAATTAGATTTGGCTTTGTTTTTGAGATATGGTCTTCTGTACAGCTCAAACTGGCCTGGAAGTCACAATGCCACCCATGGTGGTCTTAAACCCAAGGCCCTCTCCTGCTCAGCCTCTTCAGGGCTGGGTTTATAAATGTGCACCAGCACATATGACTATAAATTACATTTTTTAATGAACATAATTTGTAAACTACTATGATTATGTCTCTATTCTTTAGGAAAATGGACTAAAGTAAACAATGTCTGTTCTGATCCTGGGTATGTTATAGTTTATTGGGTTTATAACACACCCTGGTTGTCAAAACCCTAAGAGGTAGATTATTGGGCTGGCATAACCCTCTTTGCTGTCAATGAAGTGTTGGTCCCTGATATTTAAAGTCCATTTTTCCAACCAACAGTGAACTGTATGTTTTTGGAGGAAATAACTTATTTTCTGGAAAACCATGTTTATTTCCCTCCTCTAAACAACTAGTTTACATTTAAGGGATAGTATAGATCTTACATTATACAACATGACCAATGCTACCTTTGTTTTGCTTGAAACTTTGGCACATTGAATAAGGTGTAAGAAAGCATCTTTAAAAAGTTCATAGGATTCTGTTGCCCCGCAACTGAGTGTTAATTTAAATACAACATTACCCAAAATGATTTTTTCAAGATCATAAAAATACAGTAAGAGACTAAGAGAGAAATCTCCATATGTGAGGTTAAGATTCCTCCATGTAAAAATTTATTAAATTGTAGCCCACCATATAGAATGAATAATCAATTACATGAGTTGTTTCATCTGTCTGATAAGAATGCCATAGCTGATTAGCACTGAAGCCTGGTATTAGAGAGAAAAATCTTTGGATCCTTTAAAATAGTGCTGTACTATGTAAACGAACAATGCTTCCAAAATAACCTGGAATTTCTTGAAAAGAGGAAGTAACTTCCATTAAGCCCATTTTTCTTCAAAGGACATTTTTATAAAACTGATTAAATACAAAAAAAAATCTGTTTCTGGCATCAAAAGTAAGTGTATCAGACATAAGAAAACTCTGGACAAAAGAGAACTTCAGGTGAACTAACATTTTCTGCCAAGAGTCTCCTAAAATGTTTGCTGATTTCTATATGCTCCATAGTGAGAAGCCAGAATACAGCAGCATTTATTTAAATTGGGTTCAATGGAGACAAGGCTTGTGGAGTGCAATTCTTCAGTTGCAGTCCCTCGGTTATAATTCCTCTCAGTTGGAAGATCTGTGAATAGAGACACAAATAATTATCCCCCAATTCAAATACTCTGTTAATACCAGCATATTACAAATGCAACAGACATTAGCAGTCAAGGAGGTGGGGCTTGGCTGTGGGTGGAGGGACATATGGGGACAAGAATCACATAATTGTCACTTTGAATCCAGTGGGTCAATTCATCAGGAGTTCTATGATGACAGCTTAGTCAAGGAAGTGGCTTTCAAGGAATGTTGCTTCGTCCCTCCTGGTTGTTGACTCTAAACTTCCTTTACCACCAGAAATGGCTCCTATATGAGACTTAGTGGCAGTCAGTGCCCATCAGGCCTCTTGTCACTTTGTTCTGCCCCTGTCCCTTGAGTCCACACTGACAGTGTTTCTGTCAATATAATTCTTTCAATGATTTATTGGGTTTTCCATGACTAGTAGTGGGCTTCACTGCATCAGACAAAAACTTCACCCAGAAATGCCTTTGAAACAGGTCCATTTGCCATATATGGACCAATGTAAGTATGCTCAAGCAAATTATGTGCAAGACATATGCCTAAATCCCTCTGAAATATTAATAATGTGTCTGCTAGTAACATCCCTAAAATAATCTTTGTCCAGAAATTGAGTGTAATGTGGAAAGCTTTTGCAACAGGGAAAGGCTAAAAATCCCATAGGTTTATTTTTACTTAAAAAAATCATAAAAGTCTCTTTACGTCATCTAATTTCTACTTTCAATTAGAAAGATTTTCTCCTTAGCACCTGTTTCTCTTTTTCATGCAATACTTTATCACGCAATGTGTTATGGTTTGAATATGAAGTGTCCCCCCAAAAGCTGAAGTGCTGAGCTTATTTCCAGCTTGTGACATTGAGAAGTGATTGGATATGACTGTGCTCACCTCATCAATGAAGTAACCCATTAATAAGTTCAGAGATGAATGTTATTGACAGATGGGACCTAGTTGGAGGAAGTGTGTCACTGGCAGGCAAACAACCTTTTGAAAAACAACTCATTTTTTCCATTGCCTGTCTCTCTCTCTCCTCTTTCTCTCTTATCTCCCTCTCTGACCTCCTTCTCTGCACCCTCTTATGAATAGAAATTTATTTTCTAACACCTTACAGGGCTCTTTCATATGTCTTTTTTTTAACTTTCTATTGACAATTTTCATTTACATGATGCCCTTTGATCACAATCCCCTCCCTTTGCTTTCATTTGTCCTCCATATCCTTTCCACTGACCTTCTTCCTCTTTCCAACTAGTCCCTCCTCTATTTTGATGTCTTTCTTTCCTTCCTCGATCACCCATGATGACACATTGATGGGCCCAATTTGTGCAGCTACTGTGAGATCCTGAAGGCAACAGCTGCTTCATCTCCAGAAGTCAGCATTCTAAAGCCCTCCTCTGCATCCTCTGATATGGACCTCTTCTGCCATGTTCCCTGAGCCTTGGTGGGTATAAAGGCATGTCTTCCTTGGTACTGAGTACTCAGCTGTCTCTTCTTCTCAGCACTTTGATCAGTCTTAAGCACCCCCTCCACACCAATAGTTACCACCATCTGCAAAAGAAGCTTCTTTGAGCAAAAGTAAGGGAAACACTAATTTCTGGGCATAAACATAAATATTTAAAGGGCAGTCTGTTGGGTCCATCATATCTATTTAATAAACAATAGTAGCTCCCCCCCCCGCCCCAAGCTTGTGCCTTTCTAGCCCACAGGCTTTTGACTAGGTTTTCATGCATTTCCTCCTGTGGAATGGGCCTCAAACCCAATCAGAGAAGTTGGTTATCCCCATAACAGTCATGCCACTATTATATTAGTAGAACATCTTGTTTGTCTGGCCAGTTGTGGAGTTTGCAGGGTTTTCTGCTGGCTAAGACTTTGGATGACTTTTCTACCCCAACAGACTGTATCATAGCACCTGTCAGCATATGACACGAGCCAGAAGGAAGAAACCTTCCAGCTCAGTTTCAGCTGATGCTCCTTGTGTCCTGATTCTCCTCTGATACTGTGCTCTCCTAGCTGTGGCTCCTCTTGTAAGTCAGCTTCCCAATGAGAGTGACTTTTCAGGGAACAAGCCTGCACTAAGACCTGTGCCTGGGCCTCAGAAGTCACACAGTGTCCAATCTAGTGGACTTTATTGCTCAAAAGCGAGTCCATGGCCATCCCAGACTGAAGGAGAGGGATATCAACATTAGGAGGCATAATCTACTAGAGGGACATCTTTGAAATTGTCTTTGAAATTGGTTAATGGACAATATTTTTGAGATATCTTGAGAGGAATGTGAGCAATAAACATGAATCTGGGTGTCAGAGGAAATGAGGGCTTGTTGTAGAAAGAAAGTAAAAGGAATTTCTTATTATAAAGTGGAAAAGAACATGTCTGAATTGTTTTTCCCTGTTCTATGGAACTTGCTGAGCAATAAAGATGGGTATTTACCTGAAGAGATTTTAAGCTAAGTGTTGATGGGAAAGAGTGCTCTGATTTCTCCTTTCTGCATATAGTAAAATGTAAAAGAAGATGATACTGACAGAATCACTAAGCAAAAAAAAATGGAACTAGAACCTGAAGATCTTTAGAAAATTCACAAGATGTTCACACTAAAAAAAATATATATAGTGTATATTCCGAATAGAATAGCCAGGGTATGACTAAAGAATCACTCCATAAAGAAAGTCTCCATTGATTTTAGTGGCCATTTCAGCAGGATCTAGAACTACAGATGGAATTGTGCCAGGAGTAAAACTAGCCTGGACAACCTAGTCCCCTAAGAAAGGGGACAAAAATAGAGCATATGTGATCCTTTCCAGAAAAAAAAAAAAAACAATGAGTAGCCCTGAAGGCAACTCAAGTCCAGAGGCCACAGGGCTCAGGAGCAATGTTGTCTCCTTGATTACAATGCCAGAAGGTCAAAGATGCTCCCTGGACACTCAAGAGTAGGAGGGCTGCTGCCTGAGACCCTGGAGGTGACAGTGCATCCTAGTAGACCCAGAAGGGCCATCAAAAAGGACTATTCTCTAGCCTTAAAGTGAAATAGAATCTGTCAGACAGGTTTGGGACTTGGTTGTGACTCAAAACTCCTTTCTTCTTTGTGATTTCCCCTTTTAGGATGGAAATACTCAACTTCAGTCTGTCCTATAGTAGTATATTGGAAAACATAATATTTAGATGGTACTTTGGGCCTGCATTGATGCTAAATTTAGTTGACTTATGGGGTGGAAGAGAAACTGAATATATTTTATTTTATATGTGAAGGACATGAGTTTCATACTAAAATATCTATGGCAATCAATCAAAATTGTCAACCACCCAAATACCTATTGATAGTAAAATTGATAAAAATTCAAATAGCCACACAATAGAATGCTATACTGATCAACACAATTCTAAAATTACATTCACAAGATCAGTGACTCTCACAAATATAACTGACAAAGTGAGTCAATCATAAAAGAGCATGTATCATATAATTGCATGCGCACAAAACACAAAGACAAGCAAGTGTAATTAATGATGTAGGGAGCCCTCAGAGTGAACACACTGTGGTGGATTGAAAAGGAGGCCCAGCGGCTTTTAGAAAGTTGGTCACGTCTCCTTTCTTGAACTGGGTGTTGTTTTATGCTGTGGTTGGTTTGTAGAGATTCACTCAACTATATGCTCATTACATGAACACTTTTCTGAGCCTATGTTATTCGTTGATGAATTTTATTTTTAAATGAAGAAGAAATAAAGATTTTTTCAGAGAAATTAAATCAAGAAATTCAAAGCCAGCAAGTCTAGAGTAATAGAATCAATTAATGTGAATTCTTCAAGAATAAGAAACTGATCTCAGGCATTATCATGAAAATAGAGAAATTTCTTAAAGTTAACAGATGATAAATGGTCTAAACTAAGTAACTTTGACCATTTTAAAAAAATGTTCTCTTAGGAACTAAAAGTATATATAGGATTTAAATGCGCAATAGCACAAAAGATAGGAAAAGGATCAATGCAAACTCTTTTACATTCTTAATATTCTCTGGAAAGTGATAAAAAGTTCTAATTTATACTAGATTCTCATTAAACTTAGTACATATGATTTCTCTAGGCTTTGATAAAAGAATAGTAAAATAACTTATAACCAATTGCAAAGGAGAAAATGTAATAGTAATTAACAAAAATAACTAGATCAAAGGAAAGCATGAAGAAATAAACAAGAAAATGGAAAATAGGAGACTTACATATGCTAAATAGCAATTATAAATATAATTGAGATAAAATATTCTTAAGGTAAAATTTCCAAAATAGATGTTTTTAAAAAGGACTCTGCTTATAGAAGACTTCCTTTGTTAGGGTCCAAGGCTGACCACCCCTCAAGAGGACAGAGGACACTCACAACAATGCAAGTCACACAGCGAGGTTTATTTCCAGCTAGCTGGGGTCCAAGTATCTGCCTGATGCAGCGGGTTTTAGCATGGACCCTGAATGCAAGTTTCATCTAGCCTTTATATGTTTTGAGTCAGCAAGCACACATCACCCAGTAGTTTTCTGTTATCTATACAACACACATGTTTGGCTTGTGACCTTCTGGCCACATCCTGGTGGTCATGTAGACATTCTGGGAACCTAATCTCTTGACAAACATCTGGTTTCTAGTTGCAACAGCCCATGACCTCCCACCCTCTTTCACCAGAAATGAGTTAGTTCCCTGTTCTGGGAAGAGGCCTGTGTCATGCAGTGGTCACTAAACCTGTCATGGCCATCCTTATGCTAAGCGGGCCCCAACAACTTCTAATATATATATCCAAATAAACTCAAAAGAAATATACCAACGAAGTAAAACAGGTATGCTATACTTACACTATACAAAGTAACTTGACAAGTAAGCATTACTAGAGCCTAATTATATGTGTATACCTAACACTATTGAGCTGTACACTTAACAAGGGTTTGGATGTCAGTATTTTGGTTGTTTCTAATAAGGAAGAATATGTGTTTTAATTTTTAATTTTTTTATTTTCTCATGTGTGCAGAGCGTGTATGTGCACTGGCATGCATTGTGTGTGGTTGCACAAGCGCGTACATGTCCGTGGAGGCCAGAGGTCAATGTTAGGTCTTGTCCTCCAGTTTGAGTTGTCTTCTACCTTATTTTTCTTGAGACAGGGTCTCTCACTTAACACATAGCTCATCAATTGAGCTAGACAAGCTAGCCAGCAAGGATCTACCTGTCTCTGCTTCACCCATGCTGGGATTACAGATGTCAGCCACCACACGTGGCTTTTACATGGATGCTGTGGATCCAAACTCAGGTCTTCAAACTTGAGTGGAAACAATTTACCCACCATCTCCCCAGACCATGTTGCTAGCATTTATGCAAATTTCTACAATTAAATTTATTTTTTTCAAGTAAAGAAGCATTACTAGAAATAGACTCTATGATAAATGTGCCTGATTACCAGAGAGATAAACTAACCTGACAAAAAAACTCTGAATTTATGTTTATATGCCATAATCTCAAAATGCATAAAGCAAAAACTGAGCACACCAGCAGGAACAATAAGAAGATCCCTAGGATGAATATGATTGTCAGATGTTAGTCCTCTGACATAAATCCAACACTTTCAGGAAATCAAGTATTCAAGTGAGCAGTTAATTTCAAGTACATAAACCCAGGCTGGGTTGCCTTGACCTATAGATACACTAGGGTATCCAGAAGAAGGCATGGTCTCTATATCCATCAGCTAATCTCCCCAAAGCAGAAATGTCAATATTAAACCGCATCAAGTTTGCCAGGGAGATTATTGCCATAGAAGCCTGTTTGTTTCTTGTTTTCTTTACAAATAACCGTACAAATTCTTATGGACATGATCCAAGACAAGGGCCTCAGTCACTGGAGCCAAAAGAAGGTAAAAGCTGATCTGTTTCCACGCTTCACGGTCTGACTGAAGAAGAGACTTTTGACACTCTGCAAGACCTTCAATATAAAAACAAAAAGGGAAATGTAAGTACAAGTCAAATATGATCATAGAATGAGTGTCCTATTTCCCAAAGGACCCTAGCCCAGAGTCCTACCAAAGAAAAGAAGTTATCTTAACTACCAGTGACAGTGGAAAACCAATCCTCTCCAGCCTGCTGTGGATTTCTGTTTCATGGAGCTTCCAGAACAGAGAGCAGGTGGCTACAGAAAAGATCCCTTTGGACAAACAGCTGGGTGTCCATCTGTCCCCAGAGACACCTGTCCCTTTTCCTCTGGGCAGAAGGAGCGCTTGACAAGAAAACTCTGAAGGGGGAATTCACATATGCAAGCAGAGGTGAACGAGTTCTAGGGTGGGGAGAACATGCTGCTTGTGACCTTTTGCTCACAAAGAAATCTTAGTAAGTACACTTAGTAACCCTCAGTCTATGAAATGTCTTTTTTAAACTAAATCGCTTTCTTGGGTTCCTTTAGAAATCATTGATTCCAGGTACAATAGCTGTTTTATTTTTTTAAAAAATCTTGTTCCATAAAGCTGAATTATTTCAATTTTCTGTACTTGTATTATTTCTTAAAAGTCTATAAACATAATTCTTATAGTCAATGGTCTTAAACCATGTGGGGGCTTCATTATCATTCAAGTTTTATCTTATTCTCTCTGAAAGAAAGCGGGAAATTGGTAGGATGATGTTAGCCATATAACTGTGTGGGACTTCAGTAATAAAACAACAGACCCTAGAAAAGGAAGTTCATATTACTGGTGCAGGGTCGTATTACATCTATTCTGTGTCCTGGTTTGCTCCAACCATCTAAAGAAACAATAGTAGAAGCTGGAGCTCCAAGCTGGTTACTAGCTTGCTTGATTTAATTTACTTGTTAGCACCTGATTGGCCAAATCACAAAAGAAATCAAATTTGTTGATTTGACTTTCTTCATCCTCCTACCTCAGTTTCAACCCTAGAAAAGCAGTAATGAGGAGGGAGAGAAGGAGAAAAGGGAGGGACTTAGGGAAAAAGGGACAGGGAATGAATAGGAGAATAGTCTGATAATCTAACACGTCCCAGAATTAATTTATGTAAATTACGTCTACACTGAGCCAGATAAAGGCTGGGTCCCTGAGACACATGCAGATACACACAGGGGAACAGTGTCATTGAAGGTGTTGCAGAGCCATTCAGGTGTATAATGTGCTGTCTTAACATTACTCATTGTGCACTGAACATTTTCAAAACAGATTTACATAGTACCTGGGCTTCAGAAAATGTTTCCCCCTTTAGCAAGCATCATAAAAGCAAGTCAGATGGCATTAGCATAACCAGAGAGAGGAGGACAAAAAAGGTAAATATCTTCAGGCTTCCTATTTTAAAAAGCACTTTCACTTTATTTTAGAGAATTAGTGACTTACAGACAACAGGAAAGGAAAATAGATTACAAAAGGGTTAAAGTCACCTCAAAAAAAAAGAAAGAAAGAAAGAAATCACTGTTAGAAGCATAACCCCTAACCAAGGCACTATTTTCTAGTATTTTATGTAGAACTCAAAATTGAATTGGCCAACAGTCATGGAATATTAAACTCCCTTAAGAAAGCGGCAAGAGCCTACATTTTGCTACAGGAGAAAAAAGAACATTAATGGAAGTCACACAATATCTGTCTTTTTTAATCAAAATCTCACCAGGACCCTGAAGAGCAGCATGCCTCAAAGGAAGTGCTGCTGAGAGGGTGAAATGCTCCCTCTTGTACAAGACCCGTCCTGTCTGCCTACCAGGAGCCAGCGAGCTGGATGAAGAACGCAGCCCAGGGACAGGCAGCTTCCACAGCCTTCAGGGAACGTGCATCCCAAGTGTTCATTTGCTCCTGGTGATGGAAGCAAAGAAACCACCCAAACTGGGGTTTAAGGACATGAATTTCTAGACCTATACACCTAATAAAATGAAAAACTTACAAGCCAGAGAAAAGGGTGAAGGAAGGAAGGTAAGATTGCAGGTGTGCTGAAACCGGATCATGTGGTCTGTTGCTGAGGCTCCACGCTACAGACTCTGACTTGGAGAAGTCATTTAACCTTGTTTTTCTTGTTTATAATAGCACCTGTTTAGAGTACGGATTAACAAAGGAAGATCTACAGCATTTTAGCAGTCCTCCTATTCCACTATCATGTCTGATGCTGACATTTAATAAACAAATGGCTTCCCACACTCAGCCTTGTCCAAGGAAGGGATTGGACTGAATATCCTCTGGAGAACTCTTATTTCCTAGGATGTCTCAGAGATATGCATTTATCTTTGTCAGTGGTCTTGATGTGTCCAACTTTGAGAAATACAGACTCAGGACCCTTGAAGTTCAACAGTATGAAATAGATCCTTCCCAGGACCCTGTATATTCTGGAGTATGAAATAGATTTCTTCTCGGAAATGCAGAATCACAACAATCTTCATGGTGACTAATGTGTAAAATGCAAATCACAATTTAATGAATCGACAGATAAACTTCTTGTTGGCACAGGAGAGGATGAAATGCTCAGGACGCATGCTCCTCCACATCCAATCCAACTTCCTCCTGAAGACAAGCCTACATGGAAAATGACCTGATAGTCAGAAAGAGGATGATGGCTTGGGGACATGGACTCGGGGAGCAGCTGAGGTGGACCAGGGGCACATCTCTCTAAAGCTTCTAGAGTGTTCTGGCCACAGGGATACCTGAACGGTGGTCCTGGCTGTTGAGATCAGACCTTGAACCTTCTCCCCATCTGACTGCTCCCTGCCCCCTCTAAAGGAGGGCAACCAGGAAGAAAGTGCACACAGGAAGGTGGTATGAAATGGAACTGATACACAGAGCCCAAGCATCTGCCTGTTATAGTGTGTCTACTAGAACACTTATACCTGTCTGTGAATGCCTTCTGGGCCTCTAAGTGGGAAAGTTCTAGAGGATTTTCCAGCTTCAAGTTGAAGAGAAAA
The DNA here is from genome assembly GCA_004024765.1 of Zapus hudsonius. NCBI lineage: Eukaryota > Metazoa > Chordata > Mammalia > Rodentia > Dipodidae > Zapus > Zapus hudsonius. Next base: position 11,330 of record PVHP010020604.1, on the reverse strand, counting down.
CACCTTTCAGGGTGCATCCTTTCTGGAAGTCTCTCATGCTATTTACAAATGCCTCACTATCCATCATGTCCCAGCTACAATGGCCCAAGTGTGAGGTGAGTCCTTTGTCATTTAGTCACTTCTGCCCCTTGAAGATGTGAGCACTGCCTACCGATGGCGGTGTCTGAGGTGAGGAAGAGGTGGCCTATGAGCTTGTGTAATTGGCATATTAACATTGTCAAGGGAGGTAAAAGTTGAACGCCATGATTTTGTGAGATGGTAGAGTATCTCATGGTGGAAAGCTCTTCTGTAGATTTTCTCCTGTAGCAAAATGTAGGCTTTTGCAACTTTCTTAAGAGAGCTTAATATTCCATGACTGTTGGCAAATTCAGTTTTGAGTTCTATATAACCTACATGATTTGGAGTTCTATACAATCTACATGATTCCTGAACTAAATAATTGTTAATATTTTTATTACTAAACTCTGGCCTTTCCATATAAGTAATCTCGTATGTCTGTCCAGATCCCCACTGAATTAAATTATAAATATAGACAAAGTAATCAACTGATCTCGTACTATAAGAGCTATTATAAAAATATTTTTACTAAAGATTACTTTTTTATAGCCAATTACCAGAAGAGAGAGCTGTAATCTCGGTGCTTAAGAGGCTGAGGCAGGATGAGCAAGAATTAGAGGCCAGCCTAGGCTACATAGCAAGTTCCAGTACAGTCTGGGCTACAAATCAAGACATTGTCTCAAAAAAAAAAAAGAAAAAGAAAACCTTGTGATTTCTAAGGCATTAAATCATTACTTCTGACCTATTTGAAAATTTAGTTTTAAAAATTGTAATAGTAATGACCGAAAGATGAGAAATTTAACCATATCAAACAAATCTCATAATATTTGATTATAATCTTAGTAATAATCTAATATCAAACCAAAGAAATGAAAGTGAAATATTTTCTGATAACATTTATTAATAACTACATGCAAGGCATGGCTTTAAGCATTTATGTATACCATCTCATTTAGTCACCACAAAATCCCACTGAAGGAACTACTATTTATCCCCACTTTATAGGCAAGGGAAAAAAGGAGGGGAGACAAGAGATTGTAGTATTTCTTTGGAGAAAGAAGACATGTTTTCTCTGTCACTTCTGGCCACTTTTTACATAAATAGTAGTGTTCGGACACAGTGCTGCATTAGGCATTCTGTGCTGTTGTACCAGGGTTGTCAAATAGCACACAGATCCTGTAACAATGGCAACACGATGGCTCTTTATGAAAAGCAGGCACATACAGCTCTTCTGTAACACGCTGGTCAAACCATTCTCCGCAAGTGGATTTCCTCATTGTCAAGAGTTCAAGAAAGCTTCAGAGAATTGAGTTGCCCTGTAAAGTCAGTTTTAGCCCAATCTCCCAAGATCACATTACAAAAGGGCTTCTCTGTACAACATCCAACAATAAGAATCAATGAGCATTAAATTAAGATGACTTAAGAGTCTGAACGAAGCTGGTAGAACAGGAAGCTGGCTCAGGTTTTTCCTTCCACTACAGCTTAAATGTTTCATCTTCCTCAAGCAGGTGAAAGGACTAGCCCACACCTAATTAAACTGCATAGTGGCTGTGCTCTGCCACCTTGAAAGAATGACAGACATATTGCCTACCAGTGGCAAGCTCCCCCAAATCAATAGCTGACATTTACTCGATGAAATACAAATTGAGATTAGCTAGCTTCGCTTTTTATTCAGCAAATTCGAGTCTGCAATCAATTTCTATGCATGGGTAGACTATGGAAATTGGTTTTAAATTGATTTGTTTCTTCCTTCGCTAATTGCAGTGTACAAGTAAATGAATAATCAATTGCTAACCTTCCTCCTGTTGTATACATTTCAATGAGTAAAACAAGACCGTCAAAGAGGGGAATTATTATTGTCTTTTCAGAGAGGTTAGGATATGTTTCACACACGTAGTAATGCATCAGCTGTTTAATGATATTTTAAAACACTGTCTTATTTGTTGTACAAATTTAAAACTTCCGTGCTGTTATTAGTTAAGCTTATGGAAAATTCTCAACTGAATCAAGAACCTGCTTAAAATAATATTGCATAAAGAACTCGTAGAGATAATTTGATCCCTATGAAAGTTTATTGATGATGTAGGCATTATACAATAGTAGCTAAACCAGGAGATTTGAGATTTAAATCCTGGATCCAGGACCGCTGTGGTTCACAGCCAGACACAGACATCCGGGAGACTGTGTCAGTGGACAGCTCCTTTATTCAGTGGGGAGAAGGAGGGGCTAGGGTACAGGTTTTGAGGTGATTGGTGGAGGTGAGGTAGCCCGTGGATGCTTCATTAGCATGCAGGGAATCTCTTGCTGATGTGGGTCATAAGGGGCCTGGCAGCAGCCAGCAGCTTGATGATAGATAAACAGAGTGTCCCTCTCCATTGTCTGGGCTGTTGCTGCCTCATAGTCCTAGTATTCTGAAACCTAGGCCTAGACTTGCCCAGGTATGTCAGGGCCTGTCAGGATGTTTGGGGTTCTGGGAGGGAAGGGAATTGGCCTTATTCCTGCTGGTCAGGGTCTAGGCCAGTCTCAACCTCCTTTCACCCTGTGTCCTATATACCTTCCAGTATTCCCCCCAAAACCCTCCCCCCAACTTTATAATCTATTCAGGAGTATACGGCCAATAGAAATTAGTGTTTGTGTCCACCAAAATATGTGTGTATTTTATGCAATAAAATATTAATGCATTATTCACAAATCCCCAAAACTAGAAATCACCTTATAACCTATCAACCACAGTGTGTATAAGAAAACTCTGCAACTTTACACCATGGAGTAACTTCCCCACAGTGAAGCACAAACCGCTGGTGTGACACATGATGCATGGATAAGACACGTGGAGATAATGTTGAGCTAGTCACAAGATTCTATACTTAGATTCACTGTATGTTTTTATTCTATGAATTTCAAGTGTAGCAAAGAACAACACATGCACAAAATATGTGAAAAGTGGTTACCTTTTAGACATTTTTAAACTTCAGTTGTTTACAGATAAGCTACACAAGTGATGTTTTACTGCACATCTGGTAAACTGATTATAGCAAATGAATTGAGGTCACATCGTTACCTTGTCTTTTTGTGGTGAGAATAATCTCAGCAAATTTCAAGTGTAAAGAACCCAATTACTGACTACAGTCCTCATGCTTCCCATTGGAGCTCTACAATTTATTAACCCCAAAAATAAAGCTTTATCTCCTCTGATCGATACCTCCCCATCTTCCCTTTACTCTGGCACCTCCAGGCTACTCTCTGCTGCTTTGAATTTGTCATTTTTAGATGGCACATATGAATGAACTCATGTGGCATTTTTCTTTTTCGTGTCTGGATTATTAGTTATCCAAGTTGTTGTCAGTAATAAAATTCCCTTTTGTTTTAAGGCTGAATGATGTCTATGTATGTGAATATATACATTTATATCGATACTATTGTAATGCCCAATTTCACATGGATATCATAATTTCCTGATCCACTCATCCATCTACATATTGGCTATTATGAGTAGCAGCAGTGACCTTGGAATGCATTCAGGTTGGGCTACAGAATACTGATTTCATTTCCTTTGGATTAATATTCAGTAGAGGGTCATGTACATGAAGAATTCCTTCTGGCTGTGAACTTAACAGTCATATACTTCAGTGTTATCCCATAATTTTTAAAACTGTAAATTCTGAGGATTGGCAAGATGGCTGAGTGAGTAACAGTGTTTGCATGAGGGCCTAAGAGGGCCTGATTCACCCTAAATTTAATTCCCAGCACCCACAAAAAATAACCCTGGGCATGACGATGCATACCTGAAACCCCAGTCCTGTGGGAAGGGGAGAATCACTGGGGTTCATGAAAATGGCAGTTCTGGATTCAGAGAGAGATACTGTCTCAAATAAACTTACAGATGAGTGACAGAGGAAGATCCCTGACATTCTCCTCTGGCCTCTGAAGATGTGTTCATGGGGCTCCCAAGAGAGAAAAAGAAAGAAGACACAAACACACACACCTCACACACCACACATACTACACATGTAAAAATAAAAACCGTAAATTCTATCAATTATTGTATGAACTCAAACAAATTACCCTTTCTAAACATGGTCTGTTCCTTCACTTGGTTTTGTTGTTGTTTCCTCATCTATTAAGTGGGCATAATAATATAACCACCTCCTAGAGGCTAGGTATAAATACAATAATTCATGTAAAGCTTTTAGCAATATCCTTCCTTATGCAAAGTAAAGTTTTGATAAATATTGCCTTCTGTTCTTTCTCTCTGGGAATGTGATCACGAACAGGCAGGATTGGGGGATAAACTGACTTCAACTGCTTCAAAAACCATAATTAAGGCAAAAACTAATATCACAAACATATGTGAATCAGATTTAAGGAAAGAAAATGTATTTAATGCTATGTTTATAAATTTGAGGGAATATATTAGATTCTTGGCTTCTAAAACGTATTTTCCAAAGAATTCATTTACATAACAATTGCAGTCAGTCTCCTGTATCCATGGGCTCTGCATTTAAGCACTCAACCAACCACAGGTAGAAAATATTCATGCAGAAATCCAAAGCTATATCAGTATTGCACATGTTGAGATATTTTTTCTGGTTATTATTCCCTAAATAATGTATTATAACAACCACTTACCTAGCATTTGCATTGTATCAGATATTACAAGTTATGTAGAAATGAGTTATGAGAGACGAGTGAGAGGATATGCATAAGTCATATGTAAATACTATACCATTTTATACAAGGGAATTGAGAATCTGCATGTTTTATTATCCTTGGAACATCCTGGAACCAATTCCCTGTGGAAATCATGGGACGAATGCATCCTTCTACCCCCGCCCTCATCTTTTGCCCCTGCCTCTCTGCCAATGTAATTCTTCACACATGCTAAGCAAGTCTTCACACATTCTAGGCAAGTCTTCTACCACTGAGTTACATTGCCAGCTTGAGATCACTATGTTCTAATTAATTTCAAATATGAATAGATGCAAGCTGTTGTTGTCAGCTTTCTTGTTGCTACAAAAAGAACCCTACCAAAATCAACTTGTGGAGGAAGTAATGGGTTTATTTTGATTTACAGACTTGAGGGGAAACTCCCTGATGGCGGGGAAATCGATGGCATGAACAGAGACGGTGGACATCACCTCCACCACAGTACTGCAAAGAGCAGCAGGAAGGTGTGCCAAGTGTGGCAAGGGGAAGCTGGATATAATCCCCATAAGCCCACCCCAAAAAGCACAGCTCCAACAAGGTTCCAATTCCAAAACTGCTATCAGCTGGGGATCAAGAATTCAGAACACATTAAATTTATGGAGAACACCTGAATCAAGCTACTACAATATGCTCCTGGCCCCCATAAAATGATACCCATACATGAAATAAAATGAAATGCATTCAGTCCAACTTCAAAAGTTCCCATAATTTATATCAATCCTGATTATATTCAAAGATTTCCATAATGCATGGTCTTTCAACTGAGCTGTAATACCAAATATTAAAAACAAAAAACATGATCCTCCTGCCTCCGCCTCTTCAGCAATATCCTACCGGCGTGTGCCACCACAACCGCTATGGTCCCCTGTCACAAGGACTGATCCAGACGACCCATGGAGGAGGTTATCCAGCAGATTGGCTATGGGGGGGACAGTGAGGAATTGGGGATAACAACTCATTGTTTGCCCACTAAATAATGTAACTCATTATGGACAATAAAAAATATTTTTAAAATAATTAAATAAATAAAATAAAAACAAAAAACATAATGGCACAAAACATTCATATTGTAAAAGATGGCATTGGACATAGCAAAGACAAATAGAACCAATATAAGATTTAAAACAAACAAGGAAAACATCTAACTCTAACTCCAAGTCCAATAATTTTCTCTGGAGTTCCAATTCCACCCCTCTAGTTTGGCTACTCACAGTCCAGGAAAACTTCATCGTGTGCTGGCAGCTCTCCTTGGCAGCCATCCCATAGTCCTGGCATCTCACTGGGTCTCCACTGCAACCCACGGTTCATCCTCCTGGTTCCATCAAGCTTCCAGGCAGGCAATCCAACACACCTGCTTCATATTGCCCATGGCCATTTCCAGAAAGCAAAACCATGTTGCATATCCAATGACCCTTTCTTCCTGTATTTGTTATACTCCATAATAACAGGTGTGCTACCAATTTGTTAATCCAGGAGGGAATAAAGCCAACTTTGAGGAGAAGGCGACCTCCTTCAGCAAAAAGGCCCCTAAATTCAAGAGTCTGCATTCTTATTGCTGTCCCAATGCAGATCACCTGGCCCAATCCCAATGGTTAAAATCTCTCAAACAATTTCAGCTGATTGGGCAGAAGTTTCAGCCCAGAGATTTTATGTCTTTCTGTGTCATCTCCATCTTCTCACAACAGTCCATTTCTATGCAAAGCAACCCTGCACAGGTTCCCAGGACACAGGCAGGTAGAAGACTACAAGCCTCTCACACAAACTACTTCTAGCACAGTCCCAACAAAGTTCTGTCTCACCCTCATAAGCCAAACCTCACAGTCCATAGTTCTTAACTGCATTCAGTTCTTTCAACTCTGATCAGAATAATCCATGAAACTATACTTACAGCACTACAAGGCATTTCTTAGGCTGAGGTTCCAAGTCCTTCCACATTCCTTCTGAAAATCAGTTCCAGAAGGCCAAAGCCACAGAATGAGCATTCTAGCAGCTACTACAGATACCAAAACTGTAGTAGTCAGCTTTCTCATTGCTATGCAGAAAAGAACCCAACCAAAAGCAGCTTGCAGAAGGACTGGGTTTATTTTGGTTTATGAACTAGAGAGGAAACTCCATGATGGCAGGGAAAACAATGACATGAGCAGAGGGTGGACATCACCTCCACCACAACACTGCAAACACCTGGGGGACACCTGAATCAAACTACTACACAACCCAAAAGATAGGTGCTCTGTCATAGTCAGCCACATGTCACTGGGATGAATCTCCAAACCAGGCAAAATTTGGGGGAGGAAAATATTTATTGAACAGATCCAGGGGAAGTTAAGGAAAGGCGGGCTCCCTTTCACAGATCCAAGCAGAGAGAGAGAAACAGCACCTCCAGTAGCAAGCAAGCAAGCACCCTGTAACACTCTGTAATTCACAAAAATGCAGAACTGCCAGACAGGGTTTGGCTTTTCTTTTGCATATCTATCCCTAGTATTTTGCATCCAAATTAGAAAGAGTCATGACCCCAGAAGGCTAAACCAAAGTGACATTTCCTCCCAGCCAGAAGCCTGGAGACAATTAACAATTTAATAAACACAATTATAATAAATTCTATTGGGGGACATTATTCAAACTACCACATGCTCATTTTACTTTTCAGTTATGTCTTGGTTAAATCAAAGTATATTCACATGAGATGCTGTTTCTAGACCACTAAATCTAGAGAATAAGGAGTTGGCACTGGGCACTGATGCTCTGAAGACACCAGGGACCCAGAGACCAATTTCTATATTAATAATCTTCTGTGGAAGCCCAGTGGCCAAAGGAGTCAGAAGTATTTATTATTGCCTGGGAGTGACTTTAAAAAAATAAATTACTTGTTTTAAAATTTCCTGAATTACTTCTTGGAAGTTTGTAGGAGTAAAAGCAAATATGCTCTAGCATGACCATTGCTACAAATCTCAAAGATTATAGCACTGGGTATGAGAGCTGTAAATTTACGGTGTCTGCTAGCACAATGGAGGAGCTTCAGAATTCTTCAGCTTATGTAAAACTCTGCACTAGTAAAATTTCTTGTTTAAAAGCTTCCATTGAAGATTTTATAGTAAATAGTATTGTGTGGACCAGGGAAATGAGAAAGCATTAGTCAGGATCATCTAAAGGGGATCTATCTATCAGATGGGTTTATGATTCTAGAGGATGGAGAACCCAACAATGGCCCTCTGTGCTCAGGAGAGCAGGAGAACTCAGTGACTGCTCATTCCAAGCAGCTGGAAGTCTCAGAATCCAAGGAACAGAATACAGCCCTTGCCAAGGAAAAGGCCTGGAGGAGAGCTCCACATTGGAAGGCGGGAGTAGATATCCACAGGCAATGGTAGGAGCAACTGGCGTACCAGCTCAGGAAGCATGGAGCTCCCAAGCCCTGGCTGGCTTTTGCTTTTCTCACCTTTGATTCTCTCTAGCCCTTCAATCTATTGGATGGTGCCATCCACATTGAGGTGGGTATGTTCCTTTGGTTGCTGTGCCACATGGAGGGTCCCTGGAAACACCCTCACAGTCACATGCATAAGTGTACTTTAATCTCCTAGGCATATTGCAATCCCATCAGATGGACAATTGAGATTAATCCTCCCAGTGAAGACACACATGGCCTCATGTACATGGAAGACACTTCCTCCCAGGAAATCTCACCTAGACGACAGGCACTATCGGATATCTCGGTCCTTGCCACCCTGTTCCTGCTTCCCAGCCTCTGACCAAGCTGCCGCTGGCAATAAAGTTAGTGTGAAGAAGCACTTCATCAGATGCCTCCCTTTAACTTCCACCTATGACCTAAATCTTCCACTCAAGCTGGAGAGACAGCTCAGCTGTTGAGGCACTTGCCTGCAGAGCCTAACGACCCGAGTTCGATTCCCCAGTACGTGCCCATATTCATATTCTCTCTCTCCCTCTCTTTCTCTCCTTTCAAATAAATAATTTAAATACCTGCTTCATATATGGAGCACCCCTCTCAGATGACTGACAGGCTCGAGATGACAATGTGGGTGCTCTCACACCTCCATGATGCCTGTCCACATCTTCCCTCAACACACACACACACACACACACACACACACACACACACACACACACACAAACACACACACTGGCTCGATGATTCTGGTGGGAAGTTTGCTCATAATTCAGCCTAAAGTTATTGTCAACTAAAACGACATACACATGCAAAATTGATGAAAAACTAGTCTGAATAATTACATTCGCAAATGATACAGGAATATCAAATGTATGTTCATCTACATTCATGGCAATAAAAAATATTTAAGATTCTTTCCTGAAACGCCCTGGATTAAATAAGATGATCATTTGCTCCGTCGCAGTCTGTTGATGTAATTTAAGGAAATGTATGTCAAGAGTAGGAGCCACATGTATGTCATCAGACGTAGAAACACTTGACAGAAACAGGAATGTATGTTTCCAAAACACAACAGTCTCTGTGGGTTACGACGTTGCAGAAGGAATTGGCTGTTTCTGAGAGTAGTCAAGGTGATCAGACGCTGGAGGATGGATGGCTGAGTTCATCAGTGTGTCCAGGAAAGGGCAGCTGGTCTGCAGTCCTAAACTCTGTTATGTTTACATGGTGGCCCTTCACTTTGAGAAGCACAAACCTGGAAATAACATCCCTTGAACTCAGAGTGCCCTGGTGGAAATTCACATTTCTCAGCTTGGAAATGTGAGGTTAAAGGGTTTCTGAACAAAGTTCAATCTTAGCTGTTTTTGTCAAGTTGACTAAAGAGTCTCTCAGGATCCTCAGACTTTCTTTGTTCTGAATAATATGAAAATTTTGGAACTAAAGAAGACCACCCTAAAACCCCCAAAAGAGAAAGCTCAAAAGGCTAAGTACCAGTGGGCTTCAGATGCAAACATACTCATGGGCTTGGGGACTGGTTTTCTAGTTTTTGTTTTTGTTTTTGTTTTTGTTTTTGTTTTTTTTTTTGGCTTCTTTCCTTCCTCTGGCTTTTCTGTGGATGACTTGCACCTCCACCTGCTGGCTGACTGAGGAAATGAAATGGAATTCAAAAATCAAGTAAATCCAGAAAATATTTGCTGGAATCTCTACTACAGGTTTGGTAAGAGCAAAGGGTAACATTACAGTCCCTGAGCTCTGAAATGAAATGAAATTTCATAAGAGGGACAGTTCATTCATTAATCTATCCAGTGTTAATTGCTAAGAAATGCAAACGTGACTTAAAAACACCTTCACCACACATCTCATCTTGCAGCTATGAAGTTTTAACACCATCTAGATGTCATCTTTCAATAACACCACTAAAAGTTTTATAAGAAATGCAGCAGAGAGCCAGAGTGTAAATCAAACTATCAATCTGAACATCTTGAAGACAGACATATCTTCAGGAATGTAAATTGGTCCCAACCCCTTAAAAGGACTCATAAAATACATGGCTTAAAACCTACTGAAAATAATGCTATGAGAACACTAAGAGCTCTAACTCCAGAACCACACTTGCCAGGCTGGGACTAAGTTCTGCCCATCACAGTCAGGGCATTGACCAATGCACCCAACCAGCCCAGTGCCTCAGTTTCTGCATATGAAAAATGGGATTTGGTGATAAAACATACCTCATAGTGTTGTTACGTGGATTATGTCAGTTAATATTTACAGATCATTTTGAGGAGTTCATGGCACACAGAGGAATCTTTATAAAATGAATAAAAGGCTATTTTTAAATACAGGTAAGGGATAATGTGACGTTATTGCCAAGAAACTACCCTCTCAGTCTGAATGTGCCACCTTGAAAAGATTACTCTCTACCCTTGTCCACAGGTGAGGAATGATTATCACTATGAGCTGTGCTGAACCTACAGGGGCCTGTGTATTACGTTAGGAAGAGAAAGCCAAGTAAAGACAAAACTAAGCTGGTATGTATATGTATAGAGCAAACAACATGAATCCCAGTCATTTGAGATTTTGAAAACGACTACTTCAACATTAAATATGAAAAGATACTAAATTCATTGTCAAATCTTCAAGTATTATGATGATACTAAAATTGCCCTGAAAGTAAGGGAATAGAAGGAAACCTCTTTAAAAATAATAACACCAAATTATGTGACTCTAAAATGTAACTGTGATCATGGGACACACACACGTCTGTTGCTGGTTAGATCGAGGATTCTGGAACTTTTTCCATTCCTCAGAAATTTTATAGTGACCCTGAGTATATATGCATACAAGTCAAGCATTTATTGATTATAAGCCACAATAAATCTATTTAAATTTTTTTGACATGCACACAATTTTACTATTTGTTAAAAATGAAAGCAAACATGCATAAGAATTTGCGTTTATGAGAAATGCCACGAGATGCACGTGCTTGTTTCTTTTTACATAACAAAAGAAAACTTGGCTTTGGGCTGCATAATTGGTACTGTAGGATGTAGAGTATCTTTACCATTTTTCCAGACTTGATGAACATTTTGACTTTATGATTGTCAGTGCTGAGAACACTGCTTCACATAACCATATACACGTGATACGAGAGAGCACATGTAAACTTAGG
>PVHP010020603.1:0-30301 GCA_004024765.1 Zapus hudsonius | reverse complement strand
TGAGCCATCTTTCCAGCCCTGTCCACTCTAAATTGATTTAATGTGCTTGTCCTCTAGTAGGATTTTGGGATTGGTTGCTTGACTCTTTGGTGGGGAATATCTCCTGAAGTATTCCCTGTAAATTTGACTTTGTGTTCATATAATTATAGAGCTGGATTTTATCATGGAAGATTTTTCTTCATCTGTTAATAGGTATACTTACACTGGGTATTATAGTTTAGATTGGAAGCCATAGATTGTTAGATTTTGAATTACTCCTTTCCAAGACCATCTTACTTTCATGGTTTCCATTGAGAAATCAGTGGTGACTCTGATGGAGTTGCCTTTACATGTAATTAGTTTTTTTCTCTCTTGATGCTTTTAGCAACCTCTCTTTGCTTTCAATGTTTTGAGTTTTAACTATAATGTTTCTTGGAAAATTCCTTTTTTGGTCCTGTGTGTTTAGTGTTCTGTGAACTTCTTGTATCCAGATGGGTCTCTCTTTTCCAAGAATTGGAAATTTTTCTTCAATAACTTTGTTGAACATGTTCTCTATGCTTTGGCCTGTATTTAATTCTAGTGTATCCATAAGTCTTCCATATTCTGTTAACAATATCTTTTGAAATTATCCAAGTTTATAGAATCCTGACCAATTTATTCTGTCTTTCTTCTGGCTCTGAGATTCTGTACTCCAGAATATTAACTTGATGAGTTAATAATCATCAATTAATTAAAGAAGCAGAGTGAGTTTCAAGTGACCTCACAGGTGAGTCAGTATGGTCTAGTGAAGAATTCTGGAGAAGCTTTTAATAGCTCTGTTTGATTTTTTGTTGTTCTTGTTGTTGCATTTTTCTGCATAGTCTCAATCTCTTTGTTGAGTTCCAGTTTCATGTCAAAGTTTGTTTTTCTTAATATTTCCTGAAATTCATTCTTGCATTTGGTCATGTCTTCATTAAGCTTAGTCAGCTGGTTATTGAGACCCTCTAGTTGTTGGCTTACCTTAAATTAATTTATTGCTCTTTTGAACTCCCTCTGATCTTCCTCAATTAAATTTAGACTGGTGAGAAAGGCTGTACAGTTGGATTGTGTTCCTTTTCATTTATGTGTTTGTTGACCATTTCCACCTCAGCCATTATCTTGGTCAGTCTCCTTGCAATCATGACTTAATCTTATTTTTTTCTCATTTTGGGATTGAATTTCTCTTGTCACCCCTGTGTTCTCACCACAGACTTCCATTGTGGTTGTAGGTAAACTTGGTATAGGGCTCTATGCTTGCTATTTTAATGTTCTTTTTGAACTGTTATCTACAAATCTTGGGATAAAATTCTAATTTTCTTAAGGAGGAAAAAAGTATTGGTCCTTGAAGGGTGAAAGCTAGTGCTCTGTTTTGTGTTTGAGCCATATTGGAGTGGGATGGCACTGCATCCACTGATACTAAGGTTGGTGAGGTTGCATTTATGGGCTGATGGCTTGTACAAAACTTGCTTTACAGGTCAAAAGTCTCTGGTTTTAATCACTGCCGAGCGTTGCCTCTGGGGCTCAGGGCTTTCTGAGCATTTGTAGCTACCCCTCTTCCCCCACTGTCCCCTAGCACAGGACCCCACCACATTGGCTCCCTCACCAGTCCAGGATGCACTGGTGCTGCACATGTTGTCCCTCCTCGTGTAGATGCCCAACCACACTCACCAACTTGAAGCACACCTGCCCCAAACATGCTGACACCCAGAATGCACAGGCCCCAAACGAATCTGACCATCACCAGCCCAGAATGCACAGCCCCAAACATGCTGGCACCTTGAAAGCATGGGTACAAAACTTTTGGAGGCGACCAGACCAGGAACATGGGATTGTGGAGGTGGCCAGAGGTAAGGCTTGGCATCTTATCAGTGGAGGTGGCCAGGACTAAAGTGTAGGTTCTCCTGGGTCTATCTACCCCCAAGAAATAGGCTTTCCCCAAGTCTACCTGCCCTTAGGAAACACACTTCTCTGCTCTGAGAGAGCTTTTCCATCCTCTGAGAGAACATGCTTTCCTAGCAGAAGATTCTTTATTCTCCGTGAGCTGAATTCCTGGTGAAAAATTTCCTACCATCAGGAATCTGGCTTCCTGGCTGAAGGTTTTCTGCTTTCAGTAACCTGGGTCCCTTGGGCAGAAGGCTCTCTACCTCAGAGAGCATTCTTCCCTGGTTCCCTGTCCCAGTTGGTTTCCCTAATGAAAGGCTCTGATCTGGCATTTTTTAATGAGATGATATTGAATTATACTGTTTACTACTACCTGTAAAAAAAAGGTAGTTATTTTTTTCTGAATTTAGATTTTTCTGTTGAAATGAAAGACCATACTGACTCACCTCTAAGGTCACTTGAAACTCACTCTGCTTCTTTAATTAATGCTTAATAGATCCATAACTTTGGAGACTCATTCTAACCAATTATGTAACTATTCTTGCCTTTGGGTTTCACACATATATGAGTATGCATACACATAAATTTTATTTTTGCTTTGTTTTGCATCAGTTTTCATGAAACATGTCATCTACATCAATCACTTAATGAGTGCTTTATACTCCAGGCTTTGTGTTAAATACTTATCCAAACATTTGGATTTTTTATTTATTAATTTTGATAATACTGATGGACCTTTGGTATTGGTACTGCTCTTCCCTTCTTAAGATAAAAAAACTAAAGGTTGGTATATAACATACTCTGTGGGGCAGGCCCAGGATTCAAAACTAGTTCTGCCTGATTCCAAATATCTTTTAACTCACTCACTGTGTTGGTCTGTCAGGTCATAAAGTATGATGAAATAGAATTCCTCTGGTAGAAGTATATTTTAGCCTTATCTAAAGAGATCAGAGATAGAAAAACTTTTCTTTGCTCAGTTACAAAATCTGCCGTGATAGTGTATCAGTGAATAGAGAATGAAATTTGGAAACTCTCTTTGGAAACATTTATCAAACAATACAGTTTGAAGTTTTCTAGAAACATTCAATAAGTGCATGCATTTCTACTAAACCAGAATATCTTCTGAAAAAAATGTCATTAGTACAATCATTTGGCTAAATGAAAACTGTACCAAATGGACTCAAATTTATATGGATACACACATTCAGCAATTTCATGGAAAATTGCCTCCAAAATTACATCTCTAGAAGGAACCCCCATTAATAATGCTCCTTGAGGCCACAAAATTTCCTCCAGGATCTTTTGCTTCATGTAATTAGATACACTGGAAAGCAGCTGGCTTCTTAGAGGTAGACTTGGTTAATGAAAACATAGTACATAGTGGGATTCTTAAAATAATGACTCTGATTGCCATGGACACAGTAATGCTCCCCAAACCAAAGAAAGATAGGTCTCCAATGAATATTTGACCCAACCTATAAAATCATCTTAGGGATAATGATCATAAACATTTAAACGACAATTTGCTGGTTGCTAAATGCATCCAATCCCATATGCTCTTGTAATCTTTAGAACAACTGTGAGAGATAAATTAAACAGGTTTTATCTCTTATTTTGTATCAGTGATGAAAAGAAGTTTCACCATGATTTATTTGCTCAAAAGCAGACACAGAACTAATAAATTCAATAATTGGATGTGAAATTTTCATAATCTTAAGGGAATATATATGGATATATTAAACTTAAGGGAGATTAAGGGAGATCTATATCTATATCTAATCTATATCTATATCATCTATATCTATATCTATATATGAGAGACAGAGAGAGAGAGAGGGAGATTCAAACCATAGCAGTTACAAAATACTAGGGTCATAATTTAAACTCAGGTACATATGACTGAAAATCTCCATTACAAAATTTTTATCTAATTTTGTCTTTCTTGATTATGAACAATGTATCCTTAAAGTACCACAAGTAGGCATTTGTGTCCTTGCAGCCATACAAGGGTCCAAAATCATTCAAAATTCAACATGTTTGTAGAAATTAGGAATAGAATTTGCACTAAACATCTAATTTTCTTTTCTCAGGTCAATGAGCACTTTCTCATTGAAAGGCCAGATATATGTTCCCTTGCTTCCTTTGTCATGGGCTACCAGACATGATGAGGAATTCATTCTCTGTTCTCATGATGGAAAAGGCTCAGCAGGAATGCAGCAAAGACAGCACTGTGGAGAAAGAACTAGGCAGAGACCAGTTATAGAGGATTTCTTGTCAGTCTCCTTGAAATTCTTGATTCCAATGTCTTTTCCAGTTAGAGCTCTCAAAAACATGAGGTATCATTAGTAACAGAATTCAAGAAACTTCAGGGGGAAAATACTGTCTTGTATATTTCTGCCTCATTGACTTTCCATCTCATTTCCAATCTCATCTGAAAACATATCTTTTTTTTTTCTCCTGACCGCATCTGCTAATTGCCCTCTCCCACAGCTATTATTTAACTGGAAACGTGTGATCACTTTAACAAGGGTATTTAACTTCATGGGGTTATTGAGATAATGTTTTTAATAGTGTTTAGATGGAAATGTAAGTGGCTGAAGTTCTTAACTCAGAAATCTCCAGTGTAGAGCTCTTATTAAGTCTTTCAAACCCATGTGCACAAATTCCATCCATGAAGATTGGTTGAACTTTTGACTCATAGTTTATAAAAGAAAAAGACATTTTAGGTCAAGTTCCAAACATCCTTTTGCACTCTTTAAGATGCTTTGCCATTGTATCTTTCTACCCTCTCTCCAAAGAGTCCATGATGACCATCTGCTTGCACAGCTTCAAGTCATACTTTTAATATTGTGCAGCTGTGTATCTCCTGAAAACAGCTCCAAAGTCTTAATATTGCTATCTTCCATATGGAAATGATATGTTTACCTCAAAGCCATAAAACACCTGGCATAACAAGTCCAACCCATTAAGCTATTGCTGAGTTGGGGAATGTTAGATTCTTTCTTAAAACTTTTTTGTTGATAAATTTCATACACAGATAGTAATATCTACATTCTGATATCATAATCCCCTCCCATTATTTTCTGATTCATTAACCCCTTTAACTGTTTCTAATTAGTTTTCTATTTTGATGTCAATTTTTTAACCATGAAAACATATTTCTGGGTCCAACATTATTCAGGTCTTGTGCCGGTAACAGAAGTTACTATGATGTCATGAAAGCAAAGGCTACTGAGTGTCTGGAAGACAACATTTCAAAGCACTCCTCTTTACATTCTTTCTGCCTCCTTTTCCACAGTGGCCCTGAGCCTTGGAAAGTGTGATAAAGACGTCTCATTTAGTGTTGAGCATTCAAGTGTTGCTTCTTTTAAACATATTGATGAGTTTTGAGACTCGCCAGTAGTCAATGACATTTGAAAAGAGAAACTTCTCTAATCAAAAGTGAGAGCAGCACTTACATATAGGCAAAAAATAATATTTAGAGGGCAATTTTGTGGGTAAGACAACTATTTGCCAAACAGCACTATCTCCCCCCTGCCCTGGGTGGCTTATTACTTTCCCAGCCATAGGTTTTGCAAGTAAGTGCCTTTAATCATTGAGAAATCTTTCTAACTCCTAGCATAGGATTTTGAGGAGATTTTCAGTATCAGGCATGAATACCCTCTCATAAAGTAGTCCTTGAATCCAACGGGGAGGAGGTTGGGCAGGTGTACAATTCTTAACAAATAAAGAGCAAGAAAGATTCTTATTGCACTAGTATGTAAGCTTCTTTGTTGACAGGCAATGCTTTATGCTTTTCCTTGCAGTTTAAGTCATGCCTGCCATGTTATAGGGTAGTAAACTATCTGAGAATGAATAAATTTTATCATTATAACACTTTATGATTTAAAAAGTGCTGACAAACTTATGATCTTATTTTGTATCCTAAACAATGTTATTCACCAATATATCACAAACTTCTGGCTAGATAAGCAAAAGACGTGTGATTTAACCATAAATCGTTTTTCTTTAGTATTTTTGCCTGCAGACTGTAGTTTGTGGTCAACCACCTCAGATGTTGCCTTATCTTGTTGATACCCAAATCCAGCCAGTGTACAAACCCTGAATGTTGTGTCACTTTATGTTTTCTTAACATATTCCAGTTACTATGGGCACAGGTAAAGTGTTTGGTATTCTTCATTTAAATTTCTGAAACAAGTTATGTTAACTACCTACTTTTCTAAATGCCACTGTTACTATCCTTATCCACATTCTGAAAATAGCAAATACAAGGGGTGCCCCAATAATGAGAAAGCCACTATTTGATCCATATAAGAGGTGATAAACCCAATGAAATCCTTGGTTTTATGAATTTCCCATCCCAGAGGCCCTTTTTAACACATTAAGTTTACTAATATGTATTAGTTAGTGACCAACTCCATTCACTTGTATTCTGTTCCTATAGAGAACCCTGAGACACTTGAGAATAAAAGACTTTAAATTCCATTTCAAAGAATCATTCAAAGAACACATACACATATCCAAGCACATACAAACAGACCTGCCCACAGTGAGCAAGTGTCTCTCCTCCCCAAACTCATTTTTGAAGTACTCAATTAAAGCTTTCATCCTTCTTAAAACATAATACTCAGTGCCTTCATATCATTTTTATACTTTATTTATTGTCAATAATTAGAAACACTATATGAACAAGTCTTGTAATTATACCCCCATTTTCCTCCTCCCTGTCTGCAATCTGCTTACAGCCTTCCTCAATGGGATTGCTGGAATGATCCATGGGATAGAAGGTTATGAATTGTACAAGCAGTAGCCAGTTTCTCTCTCTCTCTCTCTCTCTCTCTCTCTCTCTCTCTCTCTCTCTTTCTCTCTCTCTCTCTCTCTTTCTCTCTCTGTTGTTGCTGTTGTTTTTGGGAGCAATGTCTCTAGATATTCTCCCCGACCATTGCTCTTACAATCTTTCCGACCCTCTTCCATGAGTCATGGTGGGTGAGTTTTAATTCTGCTTTACTGATGAGATTTTAAGAATCTCTGGAATTCTGCTTTGGATTATTTTGGGTATCCTTGGTATCGGTCTCCATTACTCTTTCATAGATTATTTGACTTTCTGTGGAGGTAGCTCTCTTGCTCACCTTACCACTTCCTCAAAGGTTTTGTTTGTGCCATAAATGATAATTTAGAAGTGGTTCATGTCCTGCATGGGTGTCAGCCTTCATCTCAAGTCCTGTTGGTGGAATCGGGTTGTCGACAGTTCTCACTGCCTTTTGAAAACTATAAACAGAATCTTCAAAGGAGAGTGAGCTCAGTATAGGTTAAATGAGACACACATTGTTAATTTGACAAGATTCTAATGGTTGTAGCCTCTCTGTAGATCTCTGATAGTGGGAATTTCCCCTTGGAGCCCAGGTTCTTCCTTGCCACTGAGTGGATCATTTAGCCAATCATCAAGCTGTTGATTACTCACCTAGTTAAGTGCCACTATTTAGATGAGCACTTCTTGGCTTGCTGGTTTCTGCCATATAGCAGTGTCCTCTGAATTCTCATAGCATCTATCAGTGTTGTATATCAGTGTTGTATACAGTGTTGTATATGAGTGTGACATCTGTGGGCAGGTGTGTTTGTATGTTTTGATAAATTTGTGTGTGTGTGTGTGTGTGTGTGTGTGTGTGTGTGCCTGTGTGTGTGTGCGCACATGCACGCTCATGTACATCTGTGTTCATGTCTGTAGAAGACAGTGGTTAGTGTCAAATGTCCTTCTCAGTTGCTCTCCCCCTTACTAGCTATGTTAGTCAGGGTTCTCTACAGGAGCAAAACTGATAGAATGGATTGTTTTGAAAAGAGAATTCAATGGGTTATCTTACAGCAGTTAAACTATAGCATTCTGCAGGCCTGAGAGTCAAGAAACCCCGGTAGCTGCTCAGGCCATGTGGCTGGATGCCTCAGCAGTCCCAATTCAGCACTGAAGATCTGATGGCTTCCTGGAAATCTGCTGGTCTTCAGTCCACATTGGAAGGCTGATGACATTGGATTCAATGCCAATGGATACAGAACAATGGAGACTAGAGCTTTCTCATTTGGCTACACGGGCTAGCAAGTAAAGCATACAGAACTTTTTATCTTCACCTTACCAGACCTGGGATTACAGACGTCCACCAGAATGCCTGCTGGTTTATGTGGGGATCCGGAATCAGGGCCTAAGGCTTGCATGGCATAACCTTTAACCACCAAACCAACTCCCCAGGCTATTCATGTGCCTTTTCATACCAACAACATACTGTATGCTTTGTAGTGCTCCTGATCTTAATTGTATGTTCACTTGGCATGTTTTGCTAAAACCACTCCTATCTTTTTCTATCAGAAGTAATTAAAATGGTCATAGCTAAACTTTGAGTGTTTTTACTCTGAGAAACACAGTGTGGGTGAAATTATATACTCACACATAATTTCATCCTGTTTAATTCTTAAAAGATGATTTCATTTATGAGAAAATTGCCAAAGTCACATAGACAGCCCATGGAGAAGATCATTTCAAACCCTTTACAACTCTACAGTCCAAGTTTCTCACTACTCTGCACATGGCCTGGGAGCTCCTTGTCATTCTTCAAGGACTAGTCCAAGGACACTTTTCAGGCAAAGGCATCGGTTCTCCCCTTTCTATCTACCAGGTAGATTTTGCTATGGGAATCATTTAAACATTTATGAACATTTGCACTTGTTATTTGTTTAGCAGTCTTTCTCTTATGTTACTTTACTAATTTGGACTCATTCATCCCCAAATTCCCTGAGTCTACTACAGTATCTTGCCAATAATAGTTTATCCTTAAATTAATAGTGACAGAATGTCCTGACTGAAGCAGCACTTCCTGTTGGAAGTGGAGTACCAGTGCCATTTCCAGAAACAAAAGAAAATTATAAGGTAACAGTAGGGGATGCAGTTAGTGAAAGGCTGTGCTTATCACATAGAGGTTTGACCTGATTTCAGAAAAAAAATCATAAGAAATTACTAGGGATCTTGGAGACCCAGCACAAGAAAACAAAAAGTATTCTCTTTTCTGTTTATGTTTTCAATCTAGTTGTTCTGACCTTGTACTGACACTCCAGCTGAGGTCATGGCCAAGTTTATCTGGGCTTAATTGGAAAGTACATGGGCTTCTCTGGGGAATACTCTAGGGAACAGCTGACTAAAAGACCTCTGCTTTCAATTTGAAACATAGTTGTATAAGAATTTATAAAAACCATCAAAGCACATTGTGTTCCTCTCAGTGTACCTTCCATCTTCTGTAGCAATATATGAATCATTTTAGTTTAGGAAGATAGAAATTAAGATGATATTCTCTGACTTGGTTTAGCGGTAATGTGGAAAGGCCAGCAGCCGTCCATAGTGGATTGATTCATTGTTGAAGGACATAGTTCTTTGTATCTCAAATTCATACCTCAAGTGATCAACTATCCTGATTTGATCATCAAATCTCCCAAGTTCTGGCCACTTCTCTGTCTCAGGAGAATTTTTAGTTTCACGAAAAAAAAATAATAAGGTTTGTCCCTATTCCTGCCAATAAGCAGTCAGCAGAGGTGACGGAGTATCAAGGAGGAAAGGACTTGATGGGTGTCCCTGCTCACTTGCCACCCCTCTGTTATCATGAAAGCTTGAAAGGATAGCTTTCAGGAATATAAACACCACACAGAGGATAACCATTTCACCTTCCACAAGCCAGAACAGCTAAAGTTTCTACAAACATAAGATCTTTTGGGTCCTGAGAATCCCAGAGGCATATTAGACATAGATTCTGGCTGCAGAAATATTTCCATGTGCAAATGTAGGCAAATGGTAAGGACACGTGAGTTCTATGTTCACATACTGGAAGGCCTAATGTTGGGAGAAATAAGAGCCTCATGAAAGACTTTATCTCAGCTTAATGGCATGATGATGAGCATGTGAAATCCACAGGAAGACAGATGGAGATTAAAATGGATTTCTTTTGTGAGAAAGAATTGTCAGCAGCCACAGATATCAGATACAATCATATTCTTTTTAATCATCTCTCAGAAGTGGGTCCAAGTTGCCTTCTTACTGAAATAGTGAAAAAGTTATCCATGGAGACATTGATGTTGGACCTGAAAGGTGAACTGATGAATATTCTATGAAGCCTTCAACTGACCTGATGCTTATGGAAGCTCTCCAAAGTCCTGAGTGCAAGATAGAGCAAAGCTATAACATGAAGAGTTCCTTCAAGAATTTTACAGATAATTAAACTATGACCATTCATTGTTTCTTGATAAGTTCAAAACAGAAGTTAGGAGCCGTACATAAGTTCTTTGTAGGAAAATTGTTTTTAACCCCCCCCCCTCCACATGCATGTGTATGAGGGTAGAGTTATTGGTTAGAGATATATTACCTGATCAAGTGGAATTTGAATTTGACTTTAACAAACAAAGTCTATGAGAAGTAGAAAGGCTAAATTGGGGCTGTGTCCACCAATTTTCAGGGTCCACTGTAGAATTACCATGTGGGTTTTTGAGCACAAAAATTAAGAATTATAAGACAGTGAGAGCAAGTGCAGACTTTTCTGGGAACAGGGACTGTACATTTCTCAGTCTCACAAAGCTGCCCCTTATGGGGAGATGAAAATTCCCACAAAAGGAAAACATATCCACAAGCATAGAGGAAGGTAGTGGTCTGATGTATGTTTGGGGTCTCATTAGATAATGGTGTATCTATACAGAGTAAATGTATTATGGTTGGTTGATGCTACTATGGAGTTGGTCAATACAGCAGGAGGAGGATGCTAGATTTGCATTGTGTTGATTCAGTGAAGCTCATGATGCCTTTTCAAGAATTTCCTACCCTGAACAATCTATGTTTACTGTTGATTACAAGAATCATTTTAAGTAAGATTTGGGAAAAAAAAGGAATGAAGGCTATTATACTTAGGAGTATATGTAGGAAGTCCAGGGCTGCTGTTAGCTACCCATGGTGCTGTTTATCACATACTTTACCTTGTAGCAGAAGACAGGAGCCTTGTAGTTCCATCGGCTGTGATCGGATTTTTGCAAGCTTCAGAAGCTTCTTATAACAATGGACACGCACATCACCTGCTCACAGCATCAAATCTATATGCTGGGAGACACCGAGAGCATAAAACAGGTTTCATTTCCCCCTGTGTGGTTCATATTAACTTCACAGGTTCCCATTTGTTCTTCCATTCTTCAATTCACATCCATTTTTCCTTCCAGAGTGCCTAACATGTAGGCATCAGGCCATGTTACTTCATTCTAAAAATTGCTATACAGAGACTGTAAAACAATTATCCAGAACTGCAAAGGCCAACTGGTTAAAAAAATCCTGATTTAAATGGATCTTAGGTCTCCCCAGTATTCACTACCATCTATAAAAAGGATTCTCCAACCAAGGGTGAAATCAGCATGGATCAAATGAGATGAGCATAGTCATTTAAAAACTTTCTGATGGGTAAGAACCATGAAGTGAGAAGGAGTATCCTGAGGCATTGTCCCTCCCTTCACCCACAGAGACTGACTGGTACATTCACGGCCCCAGAGTGAACACTGATAATCCCACTGAGGAGGACCCTCAGTGGAATTAAGGCTGGGGAAAGTGACCATAAGAATATTACGAAATGTGCTCTGACCAATATACACTATGTTTATACACTAAAGTTAACAATTAATAGAATTTAAAAATATATATTTAAAAAATTCTTGCTTCTGTATAACTTCTAAAGATTCTACTTCTCTAAGCCAAACATGGTTTTAACTGGCAGCCTTAAGAGGTGAGTTACATGTTAAGCCACCCTACCAAAGAGGCAACCAGGGTGGTAAAAAGCCTGGTTTATGTGGGCAAGCATTACATAAATTTATAAACCCATTTCTTTATTGCTACAATACTAATTGCTAAATTTTAGTTTGTATGACAGGCAGTTCCAAATGACATCCACTGCTGCTGGGTGTGTCTCTGTAGTGCACTTTTCATAATATATCATGTTATGCATGACCAATAGGTAGAATACTACACAAATGATTTTATATGATTCCCATGTCCAAGATATAAAAGGCATTGTGGTTGATGTCTTTCCCTTTCTTAGTCTACTCAGTTTAGGGGAAACCAGCTGTCGTTTTGTGAGGAAAGACCCAGGCAATATTGTTAGCCTCTTAGTATTAACCACATGACTGAACTCTCTACCCTCAGTTTAACCTTCAGATGATATCAGTCCTAAGCTCCCCAATTCCTGAGAGTGCTCAAAGAATTTGTATAAAGTAATATTTTTGTATTAGGCTGCTAATTGAGGAGGCAATTTGTTATGCAATAACTGACAATCAATAGACTACCCAATGCACAAATAATCAATTCAGTAATTAATTAAATTCCTCACAATAAATTTGGGATAGTGCTCATTGAACTGCTGATTTTCAAGACTGAGGGCAAAGGCATATAAAGCAGTTAGCATGGTGGTTGACATGTGATAATGTCATGGATTCATGTTCCTATGACTCTTACTGTTAACATGATAGTTGTACAAGCTATCTTACTCCAGTTCTGATGGTCTAGTATTCCTTCACTTCAGCTTTCAATGAAGACAAGATTTGCATCCACTCAGAAATTAATGTTGCCTGCCCCTGAGGATAAGGTGGAATGCAACCAAAGCTATACCTGGGCTTGGTTAAGGTTAATTTCCCAGGATGGGTAGGACTGTATAGTCTTTATCTCTAAAGCAGTGTCCAAAACTTGATCCAGGTAGTAGCTAATAACACATTGTCATGTAGATCCATGAATGGTTCAAAAGTTGGAGAATATTAAAGTTTGGTAATTAGAATATGTTCTTCCAAGCTTGCCTGCCTGTCTGGACAATTGACCTAGTTGTTAAGGGAATGTTATTTAAAAAGTTAGAAGAAGCATGGGTACCTTCCCAGGACTTGATGGTGCAAAGAAATGGAATGGCATTTAAGATATTTAATTGTTAATGGAATGGGGAATTAATTGTGGACTTCTAATTCCTTCCCTTCAGCAAGAATGTAGCTGCTTGCTTTGACTAGAAGCATTTACATCTGAGTAATAAGATATTGGGGCTTGAAGGGCTTTTCTAGATGAGTTTATCGTTTTACTTTCACAATCAAGGAAAAAGAGGATTGGAAATATTACAGCTCTATTGATAAATGATAGAGCTAAATTCCTATTGATTCCTGCTTCCTTTTCTAAACAGGTTATGGACAAGAGTAGTTGATGGTTTGGAAGTACATAACAATGCTTTGATTTCCTGAAGTAAAATTTAAGGTGGTACATGCCTGTGACACAAAGCAAAGGAATCTGAGGCCTGACTGAGCTATGTAGTGAGATCCTATCTCATGGTGTTGACGTCAAACACTTAATCAAATTCCCCTTCCATTATTTTCTACTTACAAGATTTTGAGGTAATTCAGATTGAATTATTTCTTTTTCTAAGCCCCAGTTTTCTGATCTGGAACATAGAAGTAATAATGTATAGTCTGTCATTGGATATTAAAAGGATTCAGGCCAGACATGGTGGTCCACACCTTTATTTCCAGCACTCAGAATGCAGAGGTAGGAACATTGCTGAGAGTTCAAGGCCAACCTGGGACTACATAGTGAATTCCAGGTCAGCCTGGGCTAGATTGAGACCCTAACTTGAAAAACCAACATAAATAAATAAGTAAATAAATGAATGAATAAACGAATGGATTCAGAATTTGCTGACATATAAGAGACATCCCCAAGACTGCAGTTTCTAACATTATTTTATATGTGACCTTTCAATGGTATGAGCAATTTATTAGGCTGAAGTAGGATAGGAAAGTGCTTACTGAAGATGTTCATCTATACAATGAGGTTTGCTTAAAATGTTTTAAATATTTCAGTCAATTGATTTAGATAGAGCATATAAAATTGGCATAATTTTCTGCTTAAAAAATAGTGCCCAGGATTTTAGTACCCAATGGACATATCTCCCTGACTGCTTTCTTCAGGTTAGCTTCATACAGTACTAAAAAGTAGGTTCTAAGGCTTCTAAAAGCAGACTGGTAGCTCTCAACCTCCACCCTCATACCATCATTAAAGAAAACAATCAAGGGAATCTAGCATGAAGCAGTAGAAGGTGTCATAGCAGAACATGAAATAGTGTCCTGATTAATGTTCTAGAGAAATCAAAAACAGGAGATGAGAGCTGGATGGTGTACAAAACTTAAGTCACCACAACGGGTTGAAGGGGTTGTGAGTGTTTGGTTCCAGTGCAGAGAAATGACTCCAGAAGAGTCTGCTGAAGCAACTGGGAAACTGGAAAACAAACAAGGTGTCACTACAAGTTGTGATCAGGTTTAAGTCCAGATCAGGACAACTCATGGCACCTAAAACCCACTGCTTTTAGCTACTCATCATTGTTGAGTGATTTTATATATATGATCTTAATTATAAGCTCATACTTTATTCATGGGGAAAGGAAGATTATATTCATTCTCCATTCCCTAGTTGAAATAATTAAAGCTTAATATGAGCTTCATACAGTTCTATGGTGAGTTAATAGTGGATCTAGAACCTGGGCCTTGGAAGTGTAGCAATACAAATAGACACCTGTCTATATTCACGAAGGCAAGGATTGAGGGTTATAAAAAGAAATCACATAGCTTTAATCTGATAACTGTGTTGAGACAAGAGGGGTAAAGTAAATGAGAAGGTCACATTAGACAAAGTTAAGCAGCCTGATTTTAGATGCAAAAATGGGAGCCAGTCTTTTTTTGTGGGCTACCTCCTCTTGCATTGGTCACTATCTCCATCATGTTTCTCTGTCTTAATATTCATATTTGGGCAAAGTTTTAGACTTTCTATTAGACTTTTATCTTTTGAAACAAATGGACTGTATGCACAGCAATAGTATTGAGTACCTGCCTGCTTTCAAACCTCGTTCTTAAAGTAAGGGAAGTAGTGAAGGACATTTTACAAAGATTTTGAACAAAAATTGAACTGAGACATCTTGAACTTCACACTTACTGGGCAAGTGGTCAAAAGACTAGTTGAGTAATTTCCAAAAGGCTAAGTTTGTTAAAGGCTCTGACTTTAACAGTGTAAATTGGGAACCAGTCTCATTTCTGTGTTTACTTGTCATTTAAAAAATATTTATTTATTTGCAAGCAGAGAGAGATAGAGAGAAGAGAGACATACAGAGAGAATGTATGTCCCAGGGCCTCCCGCCACTGCAAACAAACTCCAGACACATGTACCAATTTGTGCATCTGGCATTACTTGAGTACTAGAAAATCAAACCCAGGTTGTCAGGCTTTGCAGGCAGATACCTTAAACACCGTGCAATCTCTTTAGCCATTTACTTGATTTAAAAGGCAGAACATACTTATCATGATCAAGTTATTGTGATGAAATAATAAGAGATCTGTGTGAACATTTGTAAACCCACTATTCATATGTGGAGGTTTATAACTTTCCTTTGACATCAATGTCCAAAGTCTCCACTTGCCTAGAACTAGCCAAAGACAGAGACATTAGTACTTTGGTTTATATTTGAGCCAATAAATCAGAAATATTTTGTGTAGAGCAGCGAACCAAACTTCAAACGATCTGAGTTGACATACTTTTCTTCAACTTATTAGAAATGTATACCTGGTCAGCATCCCTTATGCTTACTTTCCTCTTCTGCTTTCCAAATGGGGGAACTAATATAAAATGTAAACTAAAGCCAAGTCTCTAAGGATAAAAATTGGCACAAGGATTTTTAAAACTTCATAGATGATTCCAAAACAACCTAATTTAAAAGCTACTGATCATTCCAGGTGGATTTAAGGTCAAGCGTCTCCTTGTCTAATACTATAGCATTCAGAAATAACCTCTTGTTAATTTGTCTCCAAGTTCTTACAGAGTTAGGAAAGCCATTGAGGACTGTATATATATACAATACAATTGGTATATATATATATATATATATATATATATACCAATTGTATTAAATTTCTATGCTGAGAAACTACTGTATACTGAGTAGCTCAAACAGAAATGTATTTCTCACAGTTGAGTCTGGAGGTCTAAGAGCAGGAGCTTTGTTCTCCCTCAGGGTTGTAAGGA
This sequence comes from Zapus hudsonius, assembly GCA_004024765.1. Lineage (NCBI taxonomy): Eukaryota > Metazoa > Chordata > Mammalia > Rodentia > Dipodidae > Zapus > Zapus hudsonius. The sequence goes on along the minus strand of PVHP010020603.1, from coordinate 14,328 downwards.
AGACTGTTCTTTACCATTCTCCTTAACTTTTGGTGATTTTATGGCAATCTTTGGAATATCTTAGTTTTTTAAAGCATTACTCTAGTCTAAGACTTCATCTTCACCTAACAATATCTTTGCGTGTTTATTTCTGCCCACATTTCCTCTTTTTAAAGAAAAGCAATAGGTTTTCTTTTTTCTTTTCTTTTCTTTCTTTTTTTATTTGCAATCAGAGAGAGATAAGAGATAGATAGAGACAGAAAGAATGAGTGTGCCAGGGCTTACAGTCACTACAATTGAACTCCAACCACATACACTTTGTGCATCTGGCATTACATGAGTACTGGGGAATCAAACCCAGGTTATTATTAGGCTTGATAGGCAAATGCCTTAACCACTAAGCCATCTCTCCAGCTCCCTTTCCTACGTTTATAGGGAATCATGATGAATTAAAGACTGACTCTTCCCAGTTTGATCATATCTTGCCTAATATCACTGATACTGATCCTATTTTCAATTAATGTCACAAGCTGCAATACAAGGGATACACTGCAGTGGAGGCATTTTGGGGCATACATAACCCATTATATCATCCTAGCATATTTGAATTTTAATAATTAGGAAGAGTACCACTAGTTTTAGGTGACCAGAAACCTCTCCTCCATAACTAGTTTGAAAGACAAACTCATTCTCATGAATTATGTAACACACTCCAGGCCTGGCCCTGGCCCCCAGTTGCCACTATCCTATCCTTCACATTCTTAGAATTCTATTCCTTAGTTAGATTCCTACTCATTTACCCCCTGAACACTCCTTCCCAGCACAGGAGACCCTAGCTCCTTCATTTGCCAGTTTAGGGATTTTCCACTCGACAACTTAGTTCTCTGCCAAATACCTCTAGTTATTAAAATGCAGCTGAGGATGTCTCACTCTAGCTGTAACATTATCATTCCTCGTTAGAGACTCCTCCAGGGCCTGAGACATCCCTGCACTGACTGTATAATTACAAAGTCAATTTCTAAACAGGCATTTGCAAATAAGTCAATTTAAATACCGAGATTTGCAAACAATAATTAAGCAGTAGCTTCTTTTTTTAAATATCTCTATATATAATTAATGCCTGTGGGCTTTTCATTTTACCTTGCAACTGGGTAGTTTGCAATTGTTTGTTGAGCTAAATTGTTATCTGAAAGCAAATCAAAGCACAGAGGAGATTTTGGATGTGATTGAGGGTAAGGTTTTCTTCTTTCTCCTTCATCTCTGCTTCATCTGATTGGCTATGTTTTTCTCATCAAGTGGGACCATGGCAGGAGACAAAAGCTGAAGCAGAATCATTATCAGTATTAGGGCAAACAAACAAAAATAACTACCAATTGTTGATGTCCATAGAAAGGCTGGTTAAAATGGCTTCTCAAATCTGATACACAGTCAATGAGACACCTCATGTCCTAATCATCCCAGCCTCATCTACTCAGAAGTAACTCTTCAGTGTCACATTGATATTACTTCCATTTCAGTTTTAAAAAGTAAATACCTGCACTGGGTTCTTTCACCTGCAAGATAATGTTAAAAATCCTTTACAGTCTACCTTTGCCCTTTCTCCCAATTAATCTTATTGGAAGCTCCCTTGGTTCCTTGGTTCCTCGCCTTCCAAGAGCTTACTCTATTGAATATGTTTTTTTTTTAAATCTCAAGAGCTCAATGTTTAGGGAAAGAATCACTGATCTCAGTCACCAGTCATTAAGACCTAGTTTAATGCTGATTCCAGAGCCTAACCACCAGAATCCATTTGAAGTGGAGTTCCATTTTTGACAAAGAGAAACAGGTTAGACCAATGCCTATATTTAGTGGTATTTTCTCTTTATCAGTCATCAAAAGGCTTAAACAGGAGCCTTGGCTGAGTAAGGGCAAATAAGTACATGAATCCTAGCTAGCAGCTTTGAAATAGGCCGACATGATAGAAGAATTCTTCAGAGACTCATATGACCAGCATATATTTTACTGTTTCTTCTCTTAGTCTTATTCTCATCACTGTTCCTCAATCTTTTCTTCCTCTTGGCTTCCAGTTACAACTTTCAGAATTATTGAACAATGTCACAATGGGGATTAGAGAGTGAATGTGGTCACTGTGCATTGGGAAAGTCACTTCATGAGCTTTGGGCTCTTCTTCTCTATTGAGTTGATTTAAATAGAAAGCGTTCGACTTCATTTCTAATGCAGTTACCTTCTCCTTGCTGGGACTAACACTCTACCAGAAACAGTTTATGAGTGGAAAGTGTTTATTTCCAGCTTACAGTTTTCTAGGGAAGCTCCATCATAGTGGAGGAAACTGGCTTACTTCATCATATCATAGAGGTTATCAAAAATGCATAGTATATTTAAAAAAACTGTCATTATATTCAAAATACCACAATTTTCAATACTAATATTTGAATGTTTTACTATATTTTGTATTTTATTCTTATTCATTCTTGATTCTTTATCTCCTCTCTTTGTATAAATGTTTGAAAGTTGAATTTTGAACACACAGGAAATTGTCATTTCAGTTCATTTTGTACCTAATATTATTTCAACTTCAAAGGTTCCAACCAAAAGAGAAAGCTGCCATCTAAGAATTCAATATCCAGGGATGAATGAAAATGTCCCTATTCAATCAATTTATTGGGATTTCCTTTACATCATCTTCTGTGTGGGCTTCCATCTTCCTAACCATTCACATTCTTCTCATCTTTCTTTATCTAGCTCAGATTTGTCTCGTATACCGTTTCATACCTCTCTTTGAACTCCCTTTCTTTTTGCCAACAAGACTTTGTGAGCCCTAAACATAACCCTCTAAGTATTTTCCTATTGCTTTGTTTTATAGTGTATGAGACACTGTCTGAGCCTTAATAGATGCTATTGGATTGAACGTCTTTCTTTTCTCTTTCCTCTTTTGAAGGGGAAAAGGTGAAGCTTAAGTATCCATTGTGCACTTGAGACAAGTTTAGGGTCTGAATCAAGATTCTTAACATAGAGATGACCTATTTCAACACTCTTAGACACAAAAAAAATGTAAGGCTTAGAGAGGAAAAAACTTGCAGAGAGTTAATAACTAAGATTGGCTGGATACTGTCTCAACAATGTGTTTCATTTTTCCATACTATTTGGTTCTTGATATATTTCTTCAACACCTAAGCATGTCTGAGAGCTTAAAAAGTACTTGTTACCTAACCCATTACACTTAACACTTTTTAAAGCTTAAAAGAGATGTGTCTTATCAAGATGTATCCCAACACCCTTCAGGAAATTGGTATTATTTTTATTATTTAATTATTAATTCATTATCTCTGGAGAGATAAATATAAGCAAGTCAGAGAGAATGGACACACCATGGCCTCCTCCAGCCACTGGAAATGTACTCCATATACATGTGCCACCTTACACATCTGACTTTAAGTGGGTACTGGGTAATCAAACCCAGGTGATTAAGCTTTGCAGGCAAGCTCCTTAACCACATAACCATCTCTCTAGCCCCTGCTTTTATTACTTTGATTTTTTTAAAGGAAAATTTTATTGAAAAGAAAAGAAAGAGAAACACATATTCTTCATGAGAGGAGGTATTCTGGTGCTGGAGTGTCTAGAAAATTGGTTTTAAATTAATGTGTGTGTTACTATCACACATAGACCTTTTCTTAAAGAAAATAATAATGGTGAAGCAGAAGTTTTCATCTTTACTTGAAGACCTATGTTCAATTCTTTCTTTAACTCTCACTAATCTAGTTCTAGGATCTGACTTCACTTACCTGAACAGCTTGCTTTGTCTATAAAATGGAGTATAGATGTCTTCACTTAACAAATTACTGTAGAATTTGGCTAAGATGCTATTTACTATTTTTAATTTTAATGAGCTCATTTTACTATAACTAGTGATAAATAATAAACCATGAAAAACATAAATGTTAGTTAGCAAAGAAGCATAATAATTTTGCTGATTTAGGTTTTATTCAGTGGCCAAAAAGCCATCATCAATAACGGTAACAATTACACATTCCTTTTTCTTCCTCCCTATTTGAGTGTAAGATCCATAACTTAAAACACTTGCTGTTATTCAGCACAAAAAAAAAAAAAACAAATAGTAAAGCAACTCTGGTTTGATGGATTTCAACAGCATAACTTAGACTTGCCACCCTTCTGCTAAATTATGAATATCTATCACTTGATGGAGTCAATGCTTTTATTTGGAACAGGGAAGGCGGGAGGCAAAGTGGATGCTTGCTGAAATAAAAAAAAAAACAATAAGATGCCATCACTGTAGCGATTAACAATGGGTATCCTTGATGCAGGGTTTAGGGATGCTGATGCAGCTAAAACAAATGTTTGTGTTTGGCTGAGGTGGAGACGATGACGGATTATGGAGCCTTGGCCTTGAGCCTTGATGTAATCCAATTCTAAATAAATCATAAATCTAAGTGCAGACTGGTAGGGTAGGAAGAATACCAAATCAGAAGAGGTGGTAGCAAGTGAGCAGTGGTAGCCAGGATTGATTATAGGGTATGAAGTAAGCAGGGAGGGACTGTAGAAGGAGGTTTATGACGAGCCTGTCAGGATACACTTCATTCTCTCTTGGCCTTAGCTAGCTCCAGAGCAAGCTGCAAGACCTCAGAAGCATGAATGAGAGATTACCTGCTGAATTTGCCACAAGGACAGGCATTCTGCTGCCTCCCACATTTTCCTGGATGAAAGGATTTTTTCATCAGGAAAAATGCTGAATCACTAATGTTTGGGCCACTTTCATGATTTCTGCATTCAGAAGAACCCAAAAGTCAGCCTGAATTTCTCATTGGTCCAAAGTCTTTTGAAGTATGAAAAGATGTTGCAATGAAAGCATTTGTATGTGAAATAGACATTCATTTATCAAAACGGGGTACAGGAAAAGAAGCATTACTAATATACAGTGTTGACAATCTGTTTCATTTTATTTCCTAAAAGAGAAAGGCAATGAAATAAAAACCTCAATGAGATATTGTCTGACCTTAGTTGTAAAAGCTCTTACTAAAATGTGAAAAAGCAACAAATGCTGGCAAAAATGGGAAAAAAGGGAAAACCTTAAATACTCTTGGGGAAAATGCCAATCAGTACATGTATTATGGAAAACAATATTGAGGTTCCTCATAAAACTAGAAACAAAACTACCAGAGAATCCTACAAGTTCATTACTTATTTTATATCCAAAAGAATTGAAATTTCTATGTCAAAGAGAAGTTTGCAATTCATGTGTTTATTATGACACTATCCATAGTAGGTAAGACATGCTACCAACCTCAACATCCATCAGTGGATGGCTGGATGAAGAAAATATGACATATATACACATTGGAATATATTCACCCATTCAAAAGAACACAACTTAGCCCTGTGAATGTTAGCTAGCAATGAGGAAGTTTCCATTTCAGTTCTGGCTTGATTTCTCTATGTCCTGCAAACAAAGAGTATGTTTTTTAAAATTTATTTTTATTTTTTTGAAATAGGGACTGTCATGGTTTGATCCAGGTGTTCCCCCCACAAACAATTGAATGTGTTCTGATAGATCGATCCTCAGCTGATGGCAGTTTGGGTTTTACAACCTCGATGAAGCTGTGTTGTCAGGGGCGGGCTTATGGGTTATAAGCCAGCTTCCCCTTGCTAGTATTTGCACACCTTCCTGCCACTGTTTGTAGTGCTGCGGCAGAGGTGATGTCCAGCCCTCTGCTCATGTCATCATTTTCCCTGCCAGAATGGAGTCTCCCCTCGAGTCTGTAAGCCAAATAAACCCATTCCTCCACAAGCCACCTTTGCTTGGGTTCTATCTGCGCAGCAACAAGAAAGCTTACTACAACAGGGACTTACCAACTAGTTGTTAGTGGGCAAACAGGAGCAACGGCAAAAGCCTAAAACGTCTTGGTAACTGTGAGTTCATGAGTGTAACAACACATTCTGGCCAAAAGACAGCAATCCACAGTGTGGATCTCCATCCTCTGGCACTTATATTCATTCTGCTTCCTCTTCCCTGGTGTTACCTGAAGGAAGGAGAGGGGAACATTGATTCTAGGTCTGAACACACAATAGTCACGTATTCTCAGCATCTGTTATGAGTCTCTGTTGTAACCTCTGTCTGCTTCCGAAGAAGCTTCTCTGATCAGAACAGCATTAATCTCTGGATATAAATATTGACAAGGCTGTTTGAAAACTTGTCCATTTAGGGAAACTAAAGTAGTTGGTCTCCTGACCCAGGACCTGTGACCTACCAGTCATATTTTGACCATGTTTGGAGTGTCAGACATACAAGCAACCACATTTAAACACAAAGAAAAAAGTATGAAAGAAGAAAGGGACTTTGGCCATACCACCCTGGACGCACCCAAACATGTCTGAAAGTAGAAATGGAATTAGTTTGGAAAAAGGAGGATTTTCATGTGAGTGAGAAGGGTAGGAGGGAAGGTAGTGCAGAATATGATTAAAACATGTTTTAAATATGTTAGAAATTGTCAAAAATTAAAAATTTAAAGGAACTCAGGGGGCTGGAGAGATGGCTCAGTGGTTAAGGCACTTGCCTCCAGTGCCCAAGGCCCCAGGTTCAATTCCCCAGGACCCACATAAGCCAGACCCACAAGGTGGTGGCCCTGTTGTTCTCTCTCTCTCTCTCTCCCCTCTTTCCTCTCTCTCTCCGCGCTTGAAAATATATAAATTGAACATTAAAAAATGAAACTCAGTTTGGGATCTCCAAGTAAGACGGTGGATTTGACTCTGATCAGTGTGATTTCGTGAAACAAAGCAGTGCTTTAGTAAGCTCCATATTTCTTGAAAGAACATCTAACTGAGAGGGGTTAGGAGAAAGACCCTCTCACAGGTAGATAGGAAGTGGCCTGAGACAGGTGACCTCATGTCAAGTGACACTCCTAGGCCAAAGTTGCACTCCCCAAGCAAGGAAATCTTTAAAAGTCTGGACTTAAACTTGGCTTTTTCTTCTGTCTGGACTGCTGACTGGGAAGCACTCGCAACTGGGCCAGTGAGTGCTACCTCTCCCCCTCTCTGATTTCGGTACTGAGATGGGGGGAGGGAAATTTTCTATAACATGTGTGCTATTTCTTTTCTTCACTTTTTGGGTGCTTTAATGCACTTTTCTTTATGTTTTATGAACCACACAGACCACATGATGACTGGGCGAGCTTTCCATCCCATTCTTCTTTTCCCAATTAATTAATCTAGAAGGAATAAATGTGTATTTAAATCTATTTCTGTCCCTGTGTGTAATTCTTTTACATTAGAGGACACGAACTCGGGGGAGGGGGGATTCCAAATTCTCTCCGTATCATAAACATACACAGTTATGGGAGGTACAGGTATATTTCACTTTACAAATCCAAGGGAAGTTCCTTTAATGGCCTAAGAAGTTGGCTCCTTTCCATAGATACAAGAAGAGTCATGGTTTCATCCAGGTGTCCCCCACAAACAAATGAATGTGTTCTGAATGATCGATCCCCAGCTGATGGCAGTATGGGTTTTACAACCTCTCTGGAGCTGTGTTATTGGAGGTGGGCTTATGGGGGTTATAAACCAGCTTCCCCTTGCCAGTGTTTGGCACACCTTCCTGCTGCTGTTAGCAGTGCTGTGGCAGCGGTGATGTCCACTCCTTTGCTCATGCCTTTGTTTTCCCTGCCAGGATAGAGTCTCCCCTTGAGTCCTTATGCCAAATAAACCCATTCCTCCACAAGCCGCTTTTGTTTGGGTTCTTTCTGCACAGCAACTAGAAAGTTGACTACAACAGCTACCCAGCATTCAGTACCACAAACAAGCTTGAACCACCAGAGATCAAATTGTTCTCTCCTTTCCTTAGTGCTAGAATTCAGATCTGCCCCTGGTAGAACTTCCCCTAACCAGCTACTAGAGACTTAAGCAGGAAGCTTAACCTTAATTAAGAATATGTGAGGCTATGGGGGGCATACATTTACATTTAAACCACCACAAGCAGTATGGTTTATTCACAACAATCGATTCCTGTAGCAGATAATACCTGTAAGTGAATTTATCAATGCAGGCGAGAGATCCATGGGGAAGCAAGCAGGAGAGCTACAGCCCAGGGCAGGGCACCCAGCTGCAACCAGTGACTCTGTCCAGTTCAATAGAAACCTCCCAGGAAGTGCTTTCCCTCACATGTAACAGCACTGCAGACATAGTTAGCTGGATGCATAATTGCCTGTGATACCAGGGAACTGAAGTGATAAAAGAAAGAATACAAGATTGCCTAGGTCACTATTTACTGCCAGAGGTTAGCTTATCCCAGCTGCACAGTGGGGCAGCTGAGGGAAGAGCTGTAGCAAAGTCTGGTACCAGAAGGACTAAGCTCCCTGTACACATCCAGGAGCAAGAGCAAGGGGCTGAAACGTGGGAGGCTGAGGCACGCTCTGTCTCCCAAAGTTGTCCCTGAGATGAGTGAGATGAGCAGCAATGGCTTTATCCGTGTCTTCCCCAATACATTGGCTTTGCCAGAGACAGCATCAAGGAGCCACCTGATACCTACACTCAGTTCAGTCCACCTGTACCAAAAACTCAACACAATAATAATGCTATCAACTCCTTTGGGGCAATATATACTTATAATTCATTTAATAGGTTTCAACTGAAAGTGAAAATTGCGCTTCCTGACCAGTGCAGTTGGCTACGTGAAACATCATAGAAGGGACAGAATTCAAAGTCCACTTCACCAAGGAATAAATATCAACTAAAGGGATTGAAAAAAAAATCTAATGTACTTTTATCAGGCTTGGTTTTGTTACTATTAACTGTTTTTGTTATCTTTTTCATGTTTTTAATATTCACTCATAGAAATATCTTGTAAATGATCTTGGTTTAGTTTGAATATTGATAAATTATACTACATGATTGTTCTAATTCTTATGTATACAATTGTTCTGAGTTGTATTGTTATATTCTATGAGTTTTCCTATATTTTACCCATAAACTTTCCCTCCCATTCATATCTCTTTTGATCTCTTTCTCTCCTCCCCAATTTTCGTAGACATCTCATACTGCTGGACTGAACCTCCAATCCAGGCACAGTTTATCAGAGGAAGAAGGAATTTATTTAAAGCTTATTGATCCACACACACACAGAAAAACCACCACCAACAACTCCAAAACCAAACACACTTAAGCAGACAAACTGCTGGAACTCCAGGCAGAACTCAGACTGCTGTCTGCATACATAGAGTTAGGATTCTAGATCCGCGCCTGTCGAAACCTTAGGGTTGGACTCTAGGATCCATCCACAGTTACACCTCTTTCAAGTCACAAGCTTTAACAAAACTCTTGAATCTATTGAGGGACATACATTCAAATGATCATAAGCTTCAAAATGTAATATTCTCTAAATTTTATATGTCCTGTCAGTTTCCTAACTTTCCTCTCCCAGATATTGTTTCTACCTTGTTTTTGCATTTTTAATTGATTTGCTACTAGTTCCTAAACTTACCCAACCCACATTCCCACCACTCTTAATTTCAATAAATAATATCCTAGTCTGCACCACGGTGTCCTGGTTGGTTGATCCTACATTAGTTACTGAAGTTCAATAGACCACATTGTTAACTAGCTAGTTTGACATTGGTGGGCCTATTAAGTAGTTGTGAAAACTTCTCCAGTTAATATTTTACTCTGAGAGTAATGTAATGTATCCTGAGCACATGTTCTGAAGATCGAACTTCTGAACTACACTCTACAACTCTATCCCACTCAAATATTGTCAGTATTTCTATGAAAAGCTTCTACTGAAAGAAACAATAAGAGACCAATAAAAGTATCCCAGATACAGAAGTCTCAATGCAATAATATAAGAAACATGAAAAATCAAAATAATATGACCCCCCATCCTAGTACCAATTACATAGAAATGGCTTCTATTGAGAGTGAATTAGATGAAATTCCTGACCAAAAGTTAACTTGCTGATTATAAGAATGTTGAATAAAAACAGAGAATACAAATAAACTCAAATAAATTCAAAGTTAATTCAAATAAATATTTGAGTGAAATACGGAATTCAATGTAGGGTATTAAGTGAGAATTCAATAGAGATGAAACATTGAAAAATTTAAAAAAATATTTGAAATGATAAAGTAAGTCAAATAAAAAAGACTGTATAGAAAGCCTCACTAATAAAATATATCAAGTGGAACAGGATGTCAGGGATGGGAGACAAGATAGATGAAATAGAACATTCAGTCATTAGCAAAAGTAAAACAGAAAACATGAACAGAATGTTTATTTTTTATGGAACACCACTAAAAGACCAACTTACAATTGATGAGGACAGAGCAAAGAGGCATTTATGCTGCAAGTGTAAGCAGTATATTCAGGAAAATCATAGCAGATGACTCCAAAATGTTGAGAAAGAGATGGGCATTCAAACTCAGGATAACCATAGTGCATCAAATATATAAGACAAGAAAGCCCTCACCCATCCTGATATATAGTTAAAACAATAAACATAAAGAACAAACAAAAATGGGGCTGGAGAGATTGCTTAGCAGTTAAGGTGCTTACCTGCAAAGCCTAGAAACACCAAGCCACATACAAAGGTACACACCATCAGAATGATATCAGAACTCTTGACCAAAACTCTACATGCAGGAGAATAAGCAACGGTTCTAAGCACTGACTGATTACAACTGCTGATCCTGATTTCTGTATCTGGCAAATACTATCCATCATAATCAAGGAAGAAAGAAGAACTTTCCATGTTGAAACCAAACTAAAGGAATTTATGACCACTAAACGATTGCTAGAGAAGGTACTTGAAGGAATCGTTTGTACTAAGGACAAAGAAACACCTCTAGCAGACCACAGGGAAGAATAAACAAGTCTAGGTGAGTAGCTGAAAGTAGGAATAGGAAGACACCAAATGTTACAAATCAGCAAGATAGCAGGAATTAATATTTATTACTTAATGCTAACTTTGAATTTTAATGGACTATATTTCCCAGTTAAAAAATACATGCAGCAATTTGGATTATAACAGAGTCCATTTATTTTGTCCTACCACCTTACCATATCAGGTCTTACCATCAGAGTAAAATGAATGCTTATGGTGAAAAGACAGAAAAATAAAAAGTTCCAAGCAAATGAAACAAAAAAACAAACTGTTCTAATAAATGACAAGATCTATTTCTAACCCAAATTAATCAGATGAAAGAAAAGAGGGTCACTTAATGTTGATGCAGGATTTGGGGATTCAGGCAGGGCCTCCCAAATTTATATATACCAATATTGAGTTCTTATTCTATTTAACAAAAAATTGATTAAAAATGAACTCAAGAAGGATAAATCATAAATTATTGAGGTTATATAGGAAGAAGTCACAAATTTGTGGGGTTTACTTAAAGAAAATTGGGGTCTAGGAAAAGTCTGGAGCACATGAAAGATGAGATATGTACACTCTTGTGGATAGCACATCATAGACTATGAGATTCATTGAAGGGAAAATGAGGTTTTCAGAAAAAGACTTGGGAGGAGCCAGAAGTACATGAATGATAGAACCTAGGAGCTTATGTAGTAAGATTTAGGAGAAACGTGCACTTCCCATGGGAGAAAGTTAAGAGTAAATGATGATGGTTTGAGAATAGTAGAGAGTTCCAGGCAATGAAAAAATGGGTAGTAAAGAGTTATACCCATGATTGCCCGAAATTAAGAGAAATTATATGGGTAGCAGGCCCAGAGTTGAGAGGAAATATCCATGTGGTAGATGCAGAATGTAATGGAAATACTCGTGTAGTAGACTCAGAGATCAGAGGAAAATCACACATATAATTAAAGTGAGAAATTATCCCAAAGCATAAAGTGGAGACAAGCAGAAAATTACCTTGCCCAAGAAAGAGTGCTAGGGAGGCGGGTGGAGCCAGGCTTACCTGTATCCAGGTGGAGATAGAACACAGGGCAGAGAGAGGGCAGAGAGGCATGGAAGCTGCATGGAGAAGCCTTTATAGTTGACTGAAAGGAGATTCTTTCATCAGATTTGGGTATGTAAGGGAAGACCCACTTAGTTTGCAGATTCAAAGGGTGGATCTCACAGGCCAGCTGACATAGTGTGCTAGACTGTGGGCAGCAGGAGGCGCTGCAGCTGTTATGGATAAATCTGGACCAGAAATGAGTTCCATTCCTGCCAAGGCAGACTGACACCTTCTGGTTCTCTCTGTGGGCTCATCCTAACTGAAATGGCCTAACAGAAGTTAGCTTTCCCCCGAGTCTCCTTCAGTACTGCTTAAGGGAACTATTCATCTGGAGAAAATTACAATTTTAAACATATACGTACCCAGCACTGGTATACCTAATTTCACCCTTCCCATACCTCTCCCTCCACCCCCCAAAAAACCTCCTACTGGATGTAAAAGCACAAATCAATTCCAAAACAATAATAGTGAGTGATTTCAATACCCCACTTTTAACAAAGATAGTTCATCTAGACAAAGATACAATAAACAGGAAAAGCGATCACAGATCAAATGAACCTGACATACATCTACAAACATTCTTTTCAAACAGTCCAGAATACACATTCCTCTAAATTGCCAATGGAACTTTCTCTAAAATGGATACTATATAAAAACTGTAAAATCCAATATATGAAACTTGAAATATTTTTTTTCTATTCTATGTAGCCACAATGGAATAAACCTAGAGGTGAACAGGCAAAGAAACTATAGAGCAAACACAAACTAATGGAGAATGAACAACACACTACTGAATTATAAAGGTATCACTGAAGAAATTAAGAAGGAAGTTCAAAAACTTCCTAGAGTTGAATGAAATTTTGTAGGAAAAAATTAAAGCATAACTACCAGAAAAGTTCTTAGCAATAAATGGCTATATTAAAAATTAAGAGGGGACTGGAGAGATGGCTTAGTGCATCCAGATTTCATTTGCAGTGGCAAGAGGCCCTGGTATTTGCTCTCTCTGTCTCTCCTCTCTCTCTCTTCTTGCCAATAAATAAATGAATAAAACATTCTAATAAAAATCAGAGAGACATAATAAATAATTTTTGATACAATTTAGAGCCATGAAAAAACAATCAATAAGCTAATAGATGGAAAGAAGCATTTAAGATTTTGGAAGAAATGAATGAAATGGAAACAAAAATACAATGAAACTAAGAATTTGTCTATCCAAACTAACCAGAAGAGAAACCCCAAATCAATAAAATTAGAGAAAAAACAATGCATTATGATAGATATGAATGACATTCAGAAAATCATTAGCATATTTCTTTTTTTATTTATTCATTTTCAAGTAGAGGGAGAGAGAGAGAGAGCCCACCAGGGCCACCATCTTGTGGGTCTGGCTTATGTGGGTCCTGGGGAATTGAACCAGGGGCCTTAGGCACTGGAGACAAGTGCCTTAACCCCTGAACCATCTCTCCAGCCCATAGGATATTTCTTAAAAACTAATATTCTACCAAATTCGCAAATCCGAAAGAAATGAATGAATTTCTAGATTCATATAGGCCAGTAAAAGTCAATTAAGTTGAGAAAAACAATTTGCCAGATGTATAACATATAACAAGATGGAAATAGCAATGTAAAATTTGCAACTAAATATGTTCAGGTACAGATGGATTCACTGCTAAATTCTACCAGACATTAAAGAAGAACTAACATCATCATTTCTGAAAGTATTCAATAAAATAGTAAGGAACAAAGCACTGCTAACCTTCTCTGAAGCCAGTATCACCCTGATATAAAGCCAGATAAAGATATAACAAAGAAGAAAATTAAGGGCTAATCTCTCTTGTGAGCATAAATGTAAGAAAATTTTCAATAAATACTTCCTAGCAGAATTCAAGACCATGTCAAAATATGATGCACTATGATCAAATTTGCTTCATTATGGAAAAGGAGGGGTGTCTCAAAGATCGCAAGAAAAAAAATGAAATATATTGCATAAATGGGTTCAAGAACAGAAATCATGTAATTATCTCAATAGATGTAGAAAATACTTTTGACAAATCTAATACCTTTTTATGATAAAATTCCTGAAGAAGGAACATATCTCAACCTCATAAAACTACACACCACAAGCTTATAAATGAGATTCTACTGAAGAGTAGAAGCGGAGGTGACTTGAAAACTATTCTACTGAAATCAGGGACAGGGCAAATGCGTCCGTATTTTTTCTCCTTTTATCCCACATATTTCTTGAAGTTTTCATTAGAATATTGAGACAAAAGAGGGAAATAAAAAAGGATGCATATTAAAAAAGAAGTCAAACTATTCTCATTTGCAGATGATTATATCTATATATCAGGGACCTGAAAGACGCCATCAGAAAACTATTAAACACTTTCA
>PVHP010020602.1:0-30410 GCA_004024765.1 Zapus hudsonius | reverse complement strand
AAAAATGTGTAATGGATAAAATGTATAACTTTACTGAGAGTTTTTTTGTAAATGTTTTTTTTTCTGTAAATGTAAATATAAATGCTCTTGAGGTATTTCCTGGAATATTTAAGAATAATAAAAGACATTAAATGCATTACTCAATGAAAGTGACTATTATTGCACTATAAATAGATATGTTGATATGGTTTCATGTAAATAAGCACTGTGACCAGATTAACTTCATTAACAAAGGGAAACATGCATGTTGGACTAATTTTCACTGAAATGATTTTCCTAATGAGTTTTATTAAGATCTATTCATATGCCCCTGTTGGACACTTTGAGAATAGTTACAACCCTCTAAAATATGGCCAGGTCTTTGGAAAGATTGTCCATCTAAGGCCTTGTTTAGTAGGAAAGGGGGCCAAAGAATTTATAAAAGAGATAAAACAATATTGAGTACCAAAAATAAGTTTAAGTAAGACATTGAACCTGATCCTTAAAAAGCAAAGAAGTAAAAAAAGAATAAATTGCTTATAAAGAATGCCTTATAGATTAGGGACCATGAAAAAGTGTTATGACCAATGTTTTTATATAAATAGAGAGAGCTAGCTCTGATTAAATATGTGTTCAGTTCCACTCTTGGTGGTAAATGATGTAACTGCTAAAAACTATTAAACTCTTCTGAGCTAAATGGATAATGTATTGGAGCCAAGACCTTAAAGAGGGTTTGTTTCATTGTTGTGTGATATTACCTACGGGTATGATGGATTCTTGCTATTTCACAGAAATGAATTCAAAGCAAGAGAAATTTACAGCATGTCCTTTTCTGTAATAAAAACACTGCCTAAATGAGATGCAAGAACAATTAGCTTCATTAAGGCTCTCTGCCAATGCTGATCATAGTAAAATCAGGATGATGATGACATTTGAGTTGAGAACCTTTTTATCTACCTGCTAAGTATATATCTGTAAAATGTCCTCAAATCATACTCTATCTGAAAGGACTATGTTCAAGCCACCATTTCATCTACATCAAACTACAACAAGTTTTCTTGTATCTATCACCATGTTAACTGCAAAAATAGTGAGATGACCTTGAAAAGACTAGAATGTAAAAGTACTCATGTGCATTTATGTTCTATCTGCACTTACAACTCTGTGGTGAGTTGATGCGACTATGTTGAGAGACATTAGTATGCACTTGCAAGTTTCATTCCTACTTATTTGACAGACTTTATTTTTGCATGTGAGAGGAGTATGTGTGATGTGGGTGTGTGTATGTATAGAGCATGCAAGTATATGTGGAAATGTGTGTGCCCCTTATGCACATGTGCAGAGGTCAAAGGGAAAGTTCCAGTATCCTACTTTACCATTCTTCTGCTTGGTCTCCTTGAGACAGAGTCTCTCAATGGACATGCACGACCACAACCATTGTTTCAAGTGGGTCCTGGGCAGAGAGGCTTTCTCAGGTCCTCATTCTTAACATGGCAAGAACTCTTACTCACTGAGCCATTTCCTCATCCACTTAGGGGACATTTTTTGTCTATTAATTTATTCTCTATTTTCATATTAACAATTCAAAAATTATTGAATTCAAGAACACAAGCACTTAAGAGATGAAGAAAATACCACATGAAATATTCATCTATGATTTATTGAATTTTAAAAGGGGTTAGTGACATTGTGGTCTATATCTAGAAGTTACTCATGGATTGGGGGCAGAGAGGAGGGAACTGGGGGTACCTCTGTTCATACAGTTTCTACTTATTAACAATAAATAAATAATTTAAAAACATTCTATATTTAATAATAACAATTATTAAAACCACTAAGACAAGCAACTCTATGAAATATAAATGATAACACATCAAGATCTTAGTATATCATAAAAAAGCAGAATGGAAGTTTTTAAATAACTTGTATGATAAGGATGATCACCTACAGAGCAACCACAAATAGGGAATAAGGAAGAGAGGGAGATGGAAGAAAGAGGAAAAAAAGGAAAAGGAAACTCTTGTATGTTCATCCATCAACTCCTACAGAGGCATTGTTTAGTGTAGTAAATGACTTTACTTTTCATACCTACTCTGTTCCTTCATTTAGAAATCATTCCTCTCAGGCCATCCCATTAAGTTACTGGCTACTTAGAGATTGTTCTTTTTTTTTTTTTTTTTTTTGGTTTGTCGAGGTTGGGTCTCACTCTAGTCCAGGCTGACCTGGAATTCCCTATGTAGTCTCAGGCTGGCCTTGAACTCACGGCAATCCTCCTGCCTCTGCCTCCCAAGTACTGGAATTAAAGGTGTGCGCCACCACACCCGGCTAATTGGCCTCTTCCATGATGTGTGTTTGTGTGTGTTAGTATGGACACAGGTGTACATGCAGGTGTATATGAAAAGTCCAGATATTGACATAAGCTATCCTTCACAATCTTATGTTTTTGACACAGAGTCTCTCACAGATCCCAGGACTCAGTGATTTGGCTAGACTAATTAGCCAACAATTCCTGAGCATTCTAATCTTTCAGTTTTCCCAAGGATGGGATGGGTGCCATGCCACCACACTTGGCTACCACAAATGTGCTGTGGATCTGACTTCAGGTCATCATAATTGTGGGGCAAATGCTTTATCTACTGACCCATCTTTTCAGCCCTAGAAACTCCTCTTCCTCCTCCTCCTCCTACTACTATTATCACATTTATATCAAGATATTTATTTTTGAGCAAATGAAATATACCACACATCATTTTAGACTCTTGAGCTAGAGCATGATACAAACATGTAATATTTGTCATCAAAGAGCTTAAAGTTGAAAGCCTGTGACATTTACTTATCTCATGTAACTATCACTCCAGTTTTATTGTAAAGGGCAGGAACAGGAGGTTTACACATGAAAACTCTTGCTGCTGATTACATGGGTACAAGGATCAAGAACTAGATGTAAATCCTGACCTTTCTTATTGCAAAGAACCCATGTTTTAATCACTTTTCGATGCTTTCCTTACACTTGTCAAGCATTATACTAGAGTTTTTTTTTTTTTTATAAAAATTGCAGTCTTTAATGAAACTAAAACTTAAGTAATACAATAATCAATAAAGGTGGGCAGGAGCATTTAAACACCGTAAGTTTCGATAAAAAGACCCAGTTATGATAGGAACAGATGTATTATCCCAGTAAGACATTAAATCATCAGTGACTGAAATAAAAAATCAAAATGAATTTGTGGCTGAGAGGAAGTAAGGGACAAACTGTGGGATTTTTAAAAATTATTTATTCACACCTATGCATAGGTGTGCACACATGGGTGTGCAAGCGTGCACACACACATACTTTTGAGTGCCAGGGTCTCTTGCCACTTCAATTGAATGCATGTCTGACTTTATGTGGGTGGCTGGGGAATTGAACCTGGGTTTGCAGGATTTGCAGGCATACGCCTTTAGCTGCCGAGCTATCTCCCCAGGACCAATATTTTTGTTGTTGCTAAACTGAAATATCCAATGGGTATGTTCAGTTAGCAAGAAGGATGGTATAATTTTGTTGAGTAATATTTTTCTGATCATCCTAAAGTGTTGATGCAAAGAAAATTTGATAGCTTTGTATCTAAACCTGAATCTCAACCCAAACTTTACACGCTATCAGATTATTTAGTGACATCACCTGGCAGCTCATGCAACACCTTCCAGTGCTACACATGCTACCATCTATGAGATGGTTACCATGATGGATCTACCAGGATCTCTTGCTGAATTAAAGCTAGGGTTTTATGGTGTTGATTCATTATTAGTTTAATTTATTGTATGAGTTCCCCCACCCTCTCATTACTCTGCCCAATTATTTCCATCCCCTTTTACAGTCTCTCCATTCAATGACAGGTTTCTAAATGTTCAGGCTTAACCTGGTTAGCAACCACATATGAGGGAGACTATGTGGTGCTTGACTCCTTTCTTGTGTGTGGTCAGTAAATAATAATCTGCTCCAAGTCCATCCATTTTTCTTTAAATTTTATTATGTCACTGTTCCTTTTAGTTGTGTAGAATTCCATTGTGTGTATGTACCACGACTTTGATATCCATTCATCTAGTGATGGGCATTTGGGATAGTTATTTTCAATTATGTTATTCTTTTACCAAAGATCATTAGCTGAGGGTCATGTAATTCCATTGTTTAGCTCAAAAACATAAATGAGGTAAAATCAGTATTAGCCAAGATAAAATAGCAGCCTCGAAGTATCTACACTATTTCAGATATTCTGATAAGAAGTACATTTATTAATGAAATACATTCGTATGTATAACTAAAATCTCGATATATGGAAGAAAGGTATCACTATATACTAGTGCAGAAAATGAAACACAGAGAAGATAAATGGGAATAGTGATTAGTAACACCTGGAACTGAAGTTAGATAGCACTTACTAAACATATGTTCTTGTCACTATGCTTCAGAGAAAAGTGTACGGAGCCAAAAACACATGGGTAAATTCAGGGAGAGAGGACAAAAGTTAGTCCAGGACCAAATCCATTAAAAAGAGTCTCTCCTCTGAGATCTGCTAGAACAGTGAATTCTGCAAGGACATTCATGTGAATAGATGGTGTCACAAAATTATCAGGCTGGGTTTCAAAGCAAATAGCCTTTCTCTAAGGAGAAAAAAGAGCAAAACTTAAGAAATTTTAGGAAGTGGAAAATTAAGTGTAAAACCTGTGACCTTAGGGAAGTAGGGACTATGTAAATGGGAGTCTGGTGTAGGTATGGAACCATGACAACTTTTGATTCAAGAAGGATTTCTTTTTCTTTGTTTTAAAATATTTAAGGAGTACCTGAATTCTTGTATGCAAAGTTAAAGAATTAAATTCATAGACAACCAGATATTAAGGTAGAGTGAGAGAGTTTATTTAAGGGAACATGGGGAGTTACAGAGTTCTTCATCCACCAGTGTGGGGAGAAAAAGTGGGAGATGTTTTTAGCCAAAATGTATGCTGTTTAATCAAACAGGCAGGAAAGGGAAAGATAACAGGGCTCCCATTATGAGGAAAAAGTTCATGTGGGGAGATCCTGAGTCGCCCTCACCCCAGCCCTTACGTAGGGGCCTTACCTGGAAAATGAAAGTCTTCCTTCTGGGCTGGAGAGATGTCTCAGTGGTTAAGGCCCTTGCCTCCAGTGCCTAAGGTCCCAGGTTCAATTCTCCAGGACCCACATAAGCCAGACCCACAAGGTGGTGGCCCTGGTGCTCTCTCTCTCCCTCTCCCCCCCCTCTCTCTCCTTGAAAATAAATAAAGTATTTTTTAAAAAAGTCCTCCTTCTAAGGATGCCATGTGGAAGACAGATTGGCCTTTGTTTTGTGGAAGCTTTTAAAACTTCCACCAGGCAAGTCAGAGAGATAGCTGATTGGTCGATACCTGACCAATCAGATTTTGCATTGAGGTTTGGGCTCTGGCTAGAGACACCTCCCACTCAAGGGGAGGGGGTCTATGGAGCTTGCCTGAAACTGTCACAGACCCTTTCAAAGATAGTATATTTTAATGATATTCACTCAGTGTACATGCATGTGCATGTACATACATCTGTGCAGGTAGAGTATGTAAGGTGTAGTGTGTGACATAAGTGTTGTATGTAGGTGTGTCTGTAGATTTATGTGAGGAGACCAGGAGATAATGTGGGGTATTCTCTGGAGCTCATCTATATGTTTCCTGAGATGGAATCTCTCACCGAATCCTCAATCTGAAGCTACTATTTTTGGTTAGTAATTCCCACTGATTCTCCAAATCATGTCCCGCAGAAAACTAGGTTTACATACTTATGAAGCTACACATAGCCTTGTAATGTTCTAGGAAATTGGGCACAAAGTGAATTCAGCCCTCCCAGGCTCTCGTGCTGGTACAGAAAAATGCTCTTATGTGCTCAGTCATCTTCCCAGACCTTGCTTTGGACTTTTTAGTGTAAAGTCAAACTATAATAGAAGCCATGATTATTCAAACATATCCTAGCATGTCACACTTCCTCTTGTAATCTATCTTTTAATCTTTATAATAAAAATTACATCAGCTTTCCACTCACAAGCTTTAATCCCCGATTTTCTCCAGATACCCTCATTTAACTTTAAGGGAAGTTCATTACTGAAACCATCTCACTATGACTACAAAGACCTAAGCAGAATAGATCAGCCACAATCACAAAACTAATGATCAATACCAGAGCAAAAACAACCATTCATCTTTAAAAATCTTGAAATTGCACCTTCTTAGGACAAAAATGAGATTTGCTATAACATTAAATGAAATTACTATTTGCCAGTAAAATTTATTGCGTTTGGAAGTGCCATAAGAGAAGCATATTTCGATATAAGAGGCAATTTCATTTTTTGCAAGCCAGTATTTATTTAAGGCTAGTTTGCTTTCTCTGCACATTTTAGGTTTAGCATTCCCAAGCTAGTTGGTGCTTTATAGCAAATGAAAATATGTTTGCAGAAATTGCATATAAAACTGTTTATCGTGATTTAAATCTTCTGTTGCTGTTTACTTTTTTTAACGTCAAACTTCATAATTGTAGTTCTTTCTCTATCTCTCAGCCTTGTGTAATACAATTAACATCCTAAATCTTATACAACCTCAGTCTGTCGTTTAATTTAATACTTGGACAGGGCTCTGTGTGATAATGTTCAACTCAAGTGCATATAAACGGGAGAGTAAAGAGTATAGTTTCATACAAAGATTCAATAGCATTTTACTTTGCATTTAAATGAAAAACGAAGAGATAATTTAAATACATTGTTTTGGTTACAGTTAATTTCAGGCTGTATGTAAACCATTAATTAATGGTGGCTTAACCAAAGTAGAAGCGCTGTTCCATTATGAAGGCAAGTGCTTTTGCAAAGTGGACTTAGGTCACTGTCACAGTGGAACAGAAGTGAGTCACTTCTGGTCTGCTGTTCTACCAGTTACAAAATGCAATCCAGGATAGCAGCTCCAGATTAAGGGTTGAGTGAGAAATTCCATCTCAAGGAAACCTGTGGATGAACTCTAAAGAATACCCTGCATTAACTCCTCATCTCCTCACATGAATCTGCAGATACACCTCAGGCAGATAGAACTGAAAGAGAAACTTTGAATTCACTGAAACTGTTGATTCTGAAGATATACCCACCTCTGCTGCCTAAATTCCATAGGACAGATTAAACAGCATGAGTCAGCATCTATCAAAATACTACTAATAATAATAACAATGATAATTAATAATGAGGCAAAAGACTCAAAAATGCATTTTAAATTTAAAAAAACTCACTTGTATTTGTAATGGAAATAAGAAACCTCAGTAACAATGAATTTACATATCATTTTATATTGCTATTTACATCATCAAAATTTAAATCTTGCTTTATTTCCTGTCTCTCTTAAATTAAGCTATCATAAATCCTGGCCTAAACTATAAAAAGTTTCAATGAATTAAATCTCCATTTCTGCTGCAAGTTTCTATGCTTTGATTAACCACACAATGGCAAAATGAAGACAAGAAAATGTTCACCCTTTTGCTTAAAATTTCATAATTCCTTATCATCTCTTTCATCATAAAATATGAACATCTGTTCTTCAAACTTTTAATCCTCTATTTTCTGACTAATATCTATTGCACTGTTTTTCTTTCTGTTCTCACTGATCAAAGTGCCTTGTTTCCTCTTACCAAGAATTTTGCACTTTCATTTCTCTGTTTAAAATTTTCTTGAAATCTTGGTATCTAAGATTGTCCAGATTCCCCACTGACACATTAACTCCCTCCATACCACACATGAACATCAGAGTATCTGTCCTTCCCCATTTTTGAAAGAGATTATTGTACCTTAGTCTGGCCAAAAATTTTAAATCATCTTGCTTTCAAATCCCAACTAAAGAGAGTTAAAGCATGTGTCACTATGCCCAACTGAAAACCCTCATTTATGGTCTGTAGTATGTTCCATATATTAATAGGCAAACACAGAATAGCATGATATTTACAGGAAATATGTAGAAATGTGTAGAAAACATAGTGTTCCTATATATCCTAGGTCTATTTCCCTTAGAATTAATGTCATATTACTATTGTGTATTTCTCACAAACAGTGGTCCAAGATAAGATAGTTGGTATAAGTACCTTTCTCCTTCCTATAGTACAGTCTTTATAGAGAACTCACAGTTCACAGCCCACAAAAGGGAATGTTATGCTTAGGGTGATATATCTACACAAATCATTGAAATTTATTTGCTTTGAAGATTTTTCCATTTGTTACAATTTATTTATTTAATGAATTGATTATATATTTACTAAACACCCTGGTTAATTTAGACTTACTTTCTTTTTCTATATGATCATTTTTAAATCCAACTGCCCCGTTTGAGATATTATACATATTTGTTTCTTTGACTTTCTTAGCTTTTGACTCTTGAAGGATTTGAATACCAGTTCATGTTAGGTTTTCCTGCATTTTCTGGTAATTAATATTAGCTTGTGGGTTTTGGTGAAGAAGACTACTGGAAAAGTGTCCTCTCTTCATATCCTATGCAACATGATAAGTAGAAAAAAAGAATGAATAACCGAACATACATGGAAAGACTCCTGAATTGATGTCTATCTAAGAAAGTGCGGATGAGCTGGAGCAATTGTCAGTAATTAAAAGTGTTGGCTTGCAAAGCCTGATAGCCTAAGTTTAATCCTGCAGTACCATGTAAAGAATTCTAGGACACAAGATTAGCTTTGCTTTCAGAGGACAGGTTGATAATGTTTTCTTTCCATGGTGATCTGCTTTTCTTGTATTTGGTTAAGATATCTCACTTTTAGAGAAAACTGAACATTTAAAAAAAACTTGTGCATTTACTAGTAAAGTGTGCATTCAAACACCTGTATTAATAAAGTCTACAAATACAATCAATTCCTTAAAAAGACAGATTTGTAAAATGAGAAATGGAGAAAGAATGTTACATGTTTCATATCTTTTTGCTTCCTAGGAAACTTATGATCTAGTTACTTCATATACAGAAGAAAACAGGAAGGAAAATTATAATTACCCAATGAAGATTGCATTGTATATAAACAAGAGGAAAACATATATGTAATCAAAGAATAATGCAGCTTTAAAGAAAAAGGAGCTAAAAGACAAAAATTATTAATTTAGATAAGAAATGGGAAGTTTTCTTAGGAGAGAAAATTTAAATGAAGACCTCGATGGACAATATTAGCTGTGAGATTCTAGCTGGGCAAAAGTCCCTTCTGTATACAGAGCTATGGATTCAAAGACCATGAGACAGAAGTTTGATGGGCCAATTTTATAGAAGAGAAAGGATTCCAGCAATGCTGATGCAGCGTGAGATGAGATATATCATAGATAATCACCCATATACATACTGTATTATAATTTGTAGGCAGTGATAAAAGTATTTGTTTTCATTGTGTGACCGAGGTTTTGAATAAGTAGGAGACTCCAAAAAGCATTCACAAAATGTTCTATGTAGGCAAGAAAAATATTGAACAAAGTGACTTTTAAGGATAAAATGAAAGTGAGAAGTATATGTTAAACATTATAGATTGTGATGCAAAGTACATGAAAATAGCACGATAGAAGGAAATGGAAATTAGATATGCACAGCACAAAAATTATATGTTGCCATAAGCAAAATTGCCTTTTTGTAATGGAAATAAATAAATATTGCTCAAGAAATATTAAGTCTGAATCCAAACCAAATATTTCATTTTAATCTTCTAAATAACTAATCTGATTCATTCTTTTTTTCTGTCAATCTGTCAACCAGAGTCAGAATTCTGTAGGTAGAAGGTATCATTATCATATGGCTTTATCTACACAATGATATCCCTAAGAGCAAGACTCAAATGTTACTGTGATAAGAGCTTAAGTATGCTGTATAATGTCACTTGTATTCTTTTTTTTAATTTCCTGAATGCTGATGAAGCAAAGGTAAAGTGTGTGTGTGTGTGTGTGTGTGTGTGTGTGTGTGTTTGTGTGGTGTGTATTTGAAAGAAGGAAAAAAAGAGAGCGGGGAGGGAAAGCAATAAAGTGAGAGACGGAGAGAGGAAAACACAAGGGCTCAGCAGAGTGAGCAGGGAATGTGCTCCAGTCTGAGCAAAGGAAGGTCAATGTCACACTTTAGCATTGTAGCTAATTTGAAAGGCTGAGAAGAAGCCAGTCTATGATTCTGCTGCCACTTAGCAGGAGACATATGCCACCCATCACCAAATGTTGCACCCCAAATGGCAAAACACATGAACGATAGCTCTCATTTATTTTTCTCTTAACCCACATAGAAAATCATGGAAAAATACTCCCAGTGACCTGAAATTGTTAGATTTCAGTGTCTCGTGAAGATGGATACAAAATCCAGGAAATGGTCAGAAGTGTCTATATAATACTTTATATGGGAAGTGACATTTTAGTCATATTTATTCACCATGTTAGAAACATGTTGTGTGTTAGGCATTGGGGCCAAGCGAAAAGGTAATGGTAATATTGATAAATTAAAATTTTAGTGAAGGATGAGAAGTATTATCTCAGTTACTTTCCCATTGCTGAGACAAAATGCCCAACCAGAAGCAGCTTAAGGAAGAAGTTTATTCTTGGCTTAGTAGTTTAAAGAGGGAGGAAGTTCATCATGAATGAAATGACAGGGGTAGGAGGTCTGTGTCACATCTGCAGTAAAGAAGTATATGGGTGGATATGCACTATACTAAACCAATAATAAATAATCAATATCTTAAAATCCTTACTTCCGTACAGTAAGCTCTCAAGGAAGCTAGAGTCATCATCAGATTAGAAGGGCTCTGAAGAAGGTGGGAGGAAGCCTAACCCCAAGACAAGTGGCTCTGGCATATAAATCCCTGCCCCAGTGATTGGTTATTTCCACACTGAGTTGTTGATCAAAGAGACCCAAGAGGTCCCCCAAAGAAGACAGGCTTATGTCAAACCTCTTGAATACATGCCCCAGGCAAAAGATAAGACCCTATTGCTGAAGATACCTCAGACTGTCACAGCCACCATTGGCCAACAATATTCGGAGAAAGCAGAGGACATTGACATACAATACAGTTCGAAGCTCCAAGAATGCTGAGGACACTGCTTTATGGCAGAGACAAGCAAGCCAAGAAGTGCTCATCTGTGCAATAGTGGAGCTTAACCTAGGTGTGTAATCCATGGCTTGCTGATTAGCTGAGATCTGCTCAGTGGCAAGGAATCCTTAGCTGGCAAATTCTTATTGAGACCAGGGACCCAGATTCCAAAGGGAAACCCCCACTAACCAAGGGTAACCCATTAGAATCTCACCAAATTAACAATGTTTGTCTCATTTAATCTATACTGATATCACTCTCTTTTGGAGATTCTGTTTGAATTTTTCATAAGGCAGCAAGAACTATGGACAAGCCAATTCTAACACTAGGACCTGAGAAGATGGCTGACACCCAGGCAGGAGATGAACTAATCCTAAATCATCATGTAGGGCCCAAATGAAAACTTTGAGGAAGGGGCGAGATGAGCAAGAGAACTATTTCCACAGCAAGTCAGATAACCTATGAAAGAGTAATGGAGACAGAAACAGAGGATACCCAACAGAATGCAAAGCAGAAATTCAGAGACACTTAAGATCTCAACAGAAAAGTAGACATAAAACTCACCCACCATGATTCAGGGAACTGAGTGGAAGAGGGGGCAAAGAGGTTGTAAGAACCGCGGTGGAGGAGAATAGACAGAGACATTACCCCTCTTAACAACAAAGCAAAAAAGGGAAAAAACAGACTAATGCTTGTACAATTCATAACCTCTTATCTCATGGACTGGTCCAGCAAGCCCACTGAGGAGGGCCCTCATCAGGTTGGGGAGAGGGGGGAGGGAAATGGAGGTACTATCACAAGACTTGCTCATACAATATAGCTAATTATTAAAAATAAATAAGTTTTAAAAAGTGGTGAATCCTGGTGGTCATCTAGCTTTTACTTTTTCTTATAGTCCAGGACCTCAAGACCATCTAATGGCACAACCCACAGATGGGATGTGTCTTCCCACCTCAATTTATCTAATTGAGAAATTTCCTGAAAGATATGCCCAGAAATTTGTTTTCAGAGTCATTCTCAATCCTAGCCACTTGACAAGAGATTACCCATCGTAGTAAATATCCTAGTAGAAAATAATATTAATTGCAAAACGTGGTGATTCTGTCTTTAGGGGACATAGTGAAAACCTAATAATGATTGGTAAAGAAAATTACCACTGGTATTTTAGGACAAACTGAAACAGTTTAGCCGTTATGTTCTACATTCCAGCATAAGCCATTGACACTTGTGAAATAGGAAACTTTAGGTCACACAAACTAATATCTGGGACTAGGTTACTAACACAGAATCTCACATAGTGCCACATCATTACACTGTACATTAACTGTCACTTTTGCTTCTGAGAATCCTGTCCCTATTTTCAGTGACTATAATGTGTTGAGTTTTATGATTTTATATGACAAGAGGATATTCCCGGATAGGAGAAATTAAGAAGTGCAAATTTCCATGTTCTTCTAATCTCTGAAGCCTTTATGCAGATGGAGTACCAGTGGCTGGAGCTAAATTATTTTTTTTTACTATTAGTAAGCACTTCCTAAAATCAGAACCATCAGCAAGTAAACTATCAGCAAGTAGATTATATTTGTCATAAGTAAATACTTCTTTCACACAAAATATTCAGAGATAGAATAATGGAGTCTTTATATTTTAAATATCAATTAAAATAACAGTGAGGAAATCTGGGAAGAAAATGTTGACTAGGGATATGAAGTACAATTAGCCTCTGAACTCTATTCAAATTCTATTATATTCTACATTCATTGGAAGAAAATGTGCACATGAGGAAAACTG
The DNA here is from genome assembly GCA_004024765.1 of Zapus hudsonius. NCBI lineage: Eukaryota > Metazoa > Chordata > Mammalia > Rodentia > Dipodidae > Zapus > Zapus hudsonius. The sequence goes on along the minus strand of PVHP010020602.1, from coordinate 17,554 downwards.
GTAGTTCCAAACAGTAATTAATGAAGAAGAGAACTATCTAAATGAAATAAACCTTGGAAATGATCAGGTTCACCTTCATGAAGGAGCAAGAAGTAAGATACAAGGCATGGTGATGGCCAACTGTCATCTAGCGGCACCATCACAGGTAAGTTCGGGGCACAGAGAGCATAAAGACATTGTGATTTCAAATGAAAAAATATATTAATAAACTCCAAGGCTATGGATGTCTGCTTTAGGAGAGATTTGATGGGTGTGTTTATAGCAGTAACTGGGGAGATCTAGACAGAAAGTTCTGGTATAGTGGAAAATAGCTTGGTACCTGAAAATTAATTTTTAAATGGAGAAAAGGATTATCAAAGTGATCCATATTTCAATGTTAGACTATTAAACATCAGCAAACCCAGTGCCAAACCATCCTGAGTTATGTTTGAATTTAGAATTTAATGCAATTGTTTAAATGTTATCAATTTACATGTGATAACATCTGTTAAAATGGCCATGAAGTTTTCTATATAAACAAATGTGTGAACAATACTGCCTAATGACTAATGTATTTCATGAATTTTTTTTTATTTCAATGTGCTCCTGGTCCAATATGAATTGTTTATATTACAGATATAATTATGTGTGTTCAGTCAGCTTTCTAGTTGCTGCGCAGAAAGAACCCGAGCAAAAGCGGCTTGTGGAGGAATGGGTTTATTAGGCTTATGGACTTGATGGGAAACTCCATCCTGGCAGGGAAAATGATGGCATGAGCAGAGGGCTGGACATCACCTCTGCCACAGCACTGAAAACAATGGCAGGAAGGTGTGCCCAACACTGGCAAGGGGAAGCTGGCTTATAACCCCATAAACCTGCCCCCAACAACACAGCTCCAGCGAGGTTGTAAAACCAAAACTGCCATCAGCTGAGGATTTATCAATCAGAACACATTCGTTTGTTTGTGGGGGACACCTGGATCAAATCATGGCATGACATGGAGAACTGGACATAAACTAAAGATATTCACTTTCAATGATGAAGATTAGAATATGTTCATAAACATCTTATTTATTTGCAAGGTCATTTATTAATTAAGATATCTATGGTACAAGTAGAAATCATAGTAAATAACAATGAAAGCAGTATCCTAACAATTCATTAGGTTTATTTAACATGCAAACACTTCACCACTGACAAATATTCCTGAAACTTCAAACATACTGCTTAGCTTCTCTGAATTTTTGTTTGCTTCTTCATAACATAAAGGCACATTTATTTGCCTTGTATTACTGCTGAAGGCAATCAACAAGAATATTACCCCTAGTATTTTAAACATAATATTTTTTTTAAAAAACTGAGTAACGTGCTGACACTTGGGACATAAAATACGAATATTTATTGTACATGAATAAATGATCTCAGTGCAGTTCAAAACCCCTATTGAACTATAAAATGATTATCATGATAATATTCCTATAATAGTTTTTAAGTGAGCATTTTCTAGTTGAATTCAGAATTTAAAATAATAATATTATTAAAATTATTTTCCATTGCTGGCTGATTCTTATGATAAATTGTTGTTGATCAGAAGTGTGAGATGTAAATGGCCATGATTATTAAATTTTATAATTTTTTATGTATTTGTTGAATATATCAATAATTTACTACTTACAACCATTTTTGGCTTCTATAATTTGATATATTTATGATTCCTATAGTACAGATAAAGACATTTAAGGCATCTAAACTCAGAGATATTACCTGGTGGATTCAATATCAGTTACCCAATCAAAAGAAAATAATAGATCCGCTGAATTCAAAATCCAACTTTCTTGCTAACACAGCCTGCCTCCACTTACACAATTTTACACTCAAAGAAGCCTTCAGATGGGAAAATGCATTTAAAATGTGTCTGTATTTGGCAAGAAGGGGGAAGAAAACCAAATCATCATCCCAATTCATATAATAAAACCTATAATAAATGCAAAGTAAATACATATAACCTAATGTCATTACAGGCACTCGTTCATTGGACTTGAGAACTAACTTTTTCCATTAGTGTCTTCTATATATTTGTTTTAATTATCCTCAGGAGAGAACTGGGTAATCAGAGATGATAATATGTTTGCTCTAATTTCACTTGTTTGAAGTAATAAAACCCGGCACCAAATGCATTTGTGTGTCTGTCTTTAATTATTCCCACCTCAGATCATCTCCATTTCTCTCCATCTCTGTGTTAAAACCATTAAGGTGTTAAGTGCAAAGTTACTGCTTGATGGAACAAGGCTCCAGACTGTCTGAGTTGAGAAACATCAGTGCTTTGACTTAATTGCCATGGGATACTGATGAACAAATGGTAGATAACCGGCTACAGTATTAGATGAAACACCCCCCCCCACACACACACACACAAAGTCAATAAAGGAAGAGCAGCAAGTACCTCAGGAGAGATTTTCTAGTAGAACGTTTCAGTAGAAATACTGCTATTGCCTTCAAGATCTTATTATGGCATAATTTTGGGAAAGGTTATGATGTATAAGCCAAAAATGGAGAAGAAATATTGTGCAGATCATAGGAATAAGTTTATAAAATTTGTATTTGATTTTGGAAAACAATTGGAAATCTTATTTCATACTGCATTCATGATCAGATTTATGTACTCACCAGTGCAGCTATTTGATGTTAAAATTTTAAGAAGTCACTGAAAACCCTTCAAAGTTATAATTGGCAAAACACCTTCTCTAAGCATTACATTAAACTAAACACTAAAAATAAATTTTCTTAATTTTGAAGAAATCATGTTGATGCATTTTTCTTTAATTCTCTAGAAACTAGCTATTCAAATATCTTTGATTTAAATTGCATTTTTTAAAGTTCATATTATTTATAGAGATTTTTAAAATAGAAAATAAGGTTTGTGTATTTCCTTTGCATGCTATTCAGTAGACTTTCATATAGCATGGAAAGTCATTTGAGGGCTACATTTTATATAAAATTTATAGTTAGGCTTTACTTGGGCAGATATAAGATTTTTTTTCTTTGGTTTTTCTCACCCTTTAAGTTGACACCCAGGGGGGAAATATGTCCTACACTAAAGCTCTAAAGAGAATTTGAGATATACCAAATGAGCCAGAGATGAGCTGGACAGAGAAACTTTTAAATCCCTCCCAAAGGCTTCACTTTCATAAGAAAATCCTATAATGTGAAAAGACAAGCCTCTTAATCTTAGATAGCTCCGTGTGGCTGGGAACAATATTGATATCAAGATCTTATTACAAAAAAGACTAAAACCACTTGGGGTTAGATCAATTCTTACAGTAAGCTAAGCCTTTTATTTTTTGTTTTTCTTGGATTCAGATTTAAATGCTGAGATGAGATCCAACAAACAAACAAGGAAGAAAAAAAAAACCTGGAGTCTGGATCTATGATCACTGGAGTTCTGCTTCTGAATTCACAGTCCATGAAGGTTCAAAAATCTCTATAATTTCTTCAACAGTCATGTGTTACTCAGCCTTGGCTCTTTAGGATTCAGGGACTCAAGTGTAGGTACCACTTCTTCAGAACAGCCCGTGCACACAGCTGAATCTATGACCCAGGATATACTATGTGTAATTTTGTTTTGTGAACATATGAACCTGTGGCCCAATATAGAGTATGCATCCTGTCATACTTTGAACATAAAAACCTATGGCCCAGTGTATACATGCATCGTTTTGTACCACGGCTATCAGAACCTATGACCAAGTGTGTATCATGGATAATAAATATAAGAGTCTGTGAGCCCTTGATTCTATCCCTCCTTTCTATGAACTTAAGTAGGATGAACTTAAGAGCCTATGGTACCTGTTTACCTTGTATCTCTTCATACTGCAAACATGAGAACCTATGCCTGACAATCCCCCGCATCTTTCATCCTATGCCTATTTATAGCCTGTATCTTTCATTCTATGTTCGTCAGAACCTGTGGTCCATTTTGTTTTCCATGTCTTTTTGAACTATGCACATCAGAAGCTCCACCCACTTCGTACAAGTGCCAAGATCATGGAAAAGCCCCCAATAAATTCTGCATAGGTTTTTTTAATGTTTATTTTCCCATCTTGTAACATAGATTCTTCCCCTTTCTTTGCTTTGTCTCCACTATCATAAGGTTTGCCCTTCCTATCTTGGTCCATGTCTTTGCCAACTTAAGAACCAATACAGGAAATATATGCTGAAAAATATAGAACTTTGCAACAAAGTCACTTTCCCAAAGCTTCTTGAATATCTTTCTATCTTGAAGCAAATTGCAAATCATAGCACTTATCCAGTGCTGTGAGATTAACTAACGAGGCACTCTGAAACTTCTTTCAAGTAGTCTGATGCCTCTGTCACAGTAGTGATGGGACCAGCACTAAACATATATCAATCCTCTCAGGCTTAGCATTGGATTCACTGAGCAATGTCATAATTCAGGGCTCTAAATTTACTAATTGACCTGGGCTGGGAGGAGAGGAAAATGGCTATTTCCTCAAGGGAAGAATATATAAGAGACTTTCAGAGCAAGAAATATCAATGGTTATAGAACTTGGAACTGAAAATAATATATTCTAATGACTTGTAGTTTATATCTCAATATAGTTTTTCTCTGAACTACAACTTCCTTTTAAATAGTTCCACTTATTATTCTCATATTTTTCAAACTCAGCTAACATCCTCATCTTTCCTATAAAAATAATTTGGGTAAGCATTTCCACCCCCAGAGTATATGATATCTACCATGTAGACGCACAGGCCAGAAATATGGGTTGCTCTTTCATTTAGGTGTAGTGTGTGCAAGCCTGCTGTGGAGACAAGCAAGCATCTGTTCATCCCAGATACGACAGATCAAAAATGGCTCCATGCAAGTTATCTTGATGAATGAAAGTATGTGGGAGCCACTGTATCTTGAATTTAGGCTACATTATGAGTGAGCAATATTTTTTGTTTACTAATATATATTTTCCTTCTTTTTATATGAATAATGAATATGCAATAAATTCACCTGGAAAATATGTACCAGATCATAGCAATTATTAAACCATTTTTCAATTCCTCATGTTATTGCACTAAAATTATTCTTCATTCTTCATACTTCAGTTGCTTCCCCTAAACTGTACTAAGAAGGAAATAACAGGAGTCCCTGCAATCCTCTTGAAACTCTCCTCATTTTCTTCCTCTAGCTTAGGTAATTTTTCTCGTTACTATTCCACACCCTTTTCAGAACACAAGAAAAATATCCCTTGTAAAACTTTCACCAGAGAAGAGCCACTATATCTCTATAATATACTGTGCTGTTAAATTAGTGTCACATTATGGCAGTGACAATGGAATATGGTAGGGAATGATGTTATGCCAAACAGCTTCTCCAAACAAGACATGTCCACTTATGTTCTGTGAGTTTTCATAGAGTTGGCCAAGAACCATTGCTCACTGGAAACTGACTAAGACCTTGCAACATTACATGATGTTCTCTAGCTGCTTTCCTTTCATACTTTCATGGTCGTTAGAGGAAATGTAGATCTAAACCATGTATTCTCGAGTATGCAGTATTTGAACATCTACTAAGCCTCTTAATTTATTGTGGTTAATACTGATACCTTTAGTAAAGATTTGTCAAGGATAGACTGGTTTATAACAAATAAAATGTCCTAAAATTTCTTTCTTTGCCTCTATTATATGACACTATTTTATTACTTTGATTAGAAATGGTCATGGCTAAATACTTCCTCCAAATTTGGTCAAAAACATCTTATCTGGGTAGTATGTCTAGAGACTTCAGCCTGAACATAGCTCAGTTTTTGGTAGTGAAGCTCTAATTGAGATATGAAAATCGGAAGCTTGCAAAATAACACAAGAAGTTTCAAGAAAATAAACTAATTCTTTTTGCTTTTTCAAGATAGGGTCTCACTCTAGTCCAGGTTGACCTAGAATTCACTATGTAGTCTCAGGGTGGCCTTGAACTCATTGTGATCCTCTTACCTCTGCCTCTCAAGTGCTGGGATTAAAGGCGTGTGCCACCACGCCCTGCATAAACTAATTCTTGAAGGGCCATGAATACAGATTTAAGAGAATTAAACTGTTTTGATTTAAGGAATTATTATACATACAGAAAAATATTAAATATCTATTTTAGGGATTTAATAATTATAATATTAATGAAAATATTAATAAAAGTGTGGTTTATATATTTAATAACTTGTGTTAAATTTAATTATTTAATATTATAATTATAACACAACATTCATATATTTAATTATTAATTATTAAACTAATTTAATAATTAACTAAATTCTTTGGGCTCTGCAATTTATCAGATGATAAGAATGTTAAATTCTTTAATAAGACTAAGTTGATCGATGGCATTCTGTGGTTTCTTTAGCAACAGGGTTGTGCCTCAGGCCTGGGGAGGGCATTCAATAGCTTAGATCCTGGCGAGATGAGCCACCACAGTCATATGGTGGAGGATCCATATAGAGCCCTACAGAGAATGATGGGATGAACAAGGGACCCACAGCCACAGCCATTCAATCAACACAGGATAAGCCAGTGAGACAGACACCAACGATTTTTGAGCCAAAGACCCCTAAGTTCTCACCCACAACTCAGGGAACTGAGCAGAAGAGGGGGCGGAAAGACTGTGAGAGCCGTGGTGGGGGAGCCTATCCAGAGGCATGGCACCCCTCAGTAACAACATACTAGGGCCAGGAGAACTGGGCTGACTACTAGGCTATCCATGGTCCCCTGTCCCAAGGACTGATCCAGACTGCCCACAGAGAAGGATTCCAAGGAGATTGGGGATGGGGGAGAGGGGTATTGGGGAACTGGGGATAACAACTTATTGTTTGCCCATTAAATAATGTAACTCATTATGGACAATAAAAAAAGACTGAGTTGCTCTCTTAATAACTCAAAATCTAGTGAGAGAAAGGGTGCAATCAAGCCATCAACACAACAGTGTGACTAGTTTGGCTATTTTTAAATGAGATATCTGCATCATAGCATTAAAATATAATTATTGTCATTATTTCATATTGGCATGGAAACATGTCTCAAACAGACATGAACTCAATGAGAGAGATGATATGTGTTTGAGATTTGACATAGGAAGTCTGGTCCATACCAAAAATGAATAGTTGAGAATTTATGAAGTCTGATGTGATTAAAGAACATTAGGACATCAGTTGATAATTTTATATGATGACAGTGCCTATGAATAATTAGAATATATATGGAGAAGCTATGAATAATTAGAATACATATGGAGAAGCTATTTAGTGTTACCTAACAAATTACCTAAATATTAGTGGGTTTTATCAATTGAAATTTCTCATAGGTTTTCAGAATCAAGATTTTGAATGCAGCTTAACTTGGTGGCTCAGGGTCTCTCATGCAATGAAAATGAGCTTGAACCAAGTGAAGGGTCTGACAGATTCCAGAAATGATTGATATGGATGCTAACTGTAATCATCCTTAGAAATCTGTTTACTATTTGTTGATTGGAAATCTCATTTCTCCACCACATGATCCTTTCCAAAAGACATTATGAAGAAACTATCCAAATTAGAAATATGGAAGTATCATACCTAAATAACTTCATAAATAATTTGAAATATTTCCTGATGTGTTCCCCAGACCAATCTTGCTAACATGGAAGACAAAGCGAGAATTTATACAGAAAGGGGTCAAGATCACTGGAAACAATTTTGAGGCAGCCTATCACAAGAGGTAATTTGTATTAAAAAGAAGACAAAGTAAAATGTATGTGAATTACAATTTTAATAACAAATGCCAATCATCAAATGGACATCTTTGCCTTGGTATTTTCAGCTTAACTAAAATATAAGCCCGTGAATACACAGTTAGATACTCTCATAAGAAGGAATAAATTTCCCAATGAAAATCAATAAGTGATAAGGAAAATAAACCATTTTTCCAATGCTGTCTTCTCAGTTAAACTATACAAAATGACTTTTATTTTCTATAGGGACAAAAATTTTAATTGGATTATTGTAATAATTTGCCAATCTCCTCATTCTACAAGTTACCTACTAAAGTCTCTATGTAAATTAATTTCTCCAAGATGTCATAGCTCAGACATAGCCTATCTTGAGAATAAAAGTCAATTACCAGATTCAACCCCACTCTTCTTCCCCTGTTTTTACTGCTACTTTGTGAATACACATTACAATTCAAGGTTGTCTAACTATAGTTGCATATTTCTGAAAGTCAAAGGTTGTCCTCTGTACAACATGTTGTCACTAGCTGCTATATAAATTTGAATTTATGTTAAGTACAATTTTTAAATTATCGGAAATCATCTCGCCACTTGTAGGCATATATCAAGTGCTTAATAATGACATATGGCTAATAGCAGTTGTATGGTATAGTAACTACCCAAACCATGTTCACCGTCATTGCATGGATTACTGAATAAACACAGTATGTAGTGTAAGTTATATAACCTTGAATTTTTCCCATGAAATAGGGATAGATTTACCAGAGTCAAAGCATTTTCCCCCTTATACTTAAATATCTGTGGCTTAGGCTAGTCTGTGACATTTAATGGTTAATTAAATTTAAAAGGCCAGAGTAAAAAATGTAATTGGTTGTTCCACATCCTTTCCTGAAGATATACACAACTGTTTCATTAAATATCAGAGAACAATTAATTTATTAGGCCAGTTCTATAGAGAAATACCTCATAAGTTATAAAGCTCTATTTTCTTCAGTTTTCTGTTTGGTTAATTTTTTGTTGGAAAGTCCAGTGAGTAAGAAATCATGAGCCACATTTTCTTTCATCAAAGGTCTTATATTTTTATCTAAATTTCATTATTGCCACTTATTTGAGTTTCCTGCTTTTATTTCATCTCTCTAAAGTCTACCCTTACCATTAGATTAATATTTTTGTATGTTTTTTATCTTAAATATATATGTATTGTCCATACTGTGTTACATTATTCAGTGGTCAAACAATGAGCTGTTATCCCCAATTCCCCAAAATATTTTCAAAATCCACATATAAACAGGCCTGTTCCCTTTTGTTGTAGTCAGCTTTCTTGTTGATGGCAGAAAGAACCCAACAAAAGCACCTCGTGGAAGGAGTTTATTTTGACTTACAGAATGGAGGGGATCTCCATGAAGGCAGAGAAAATGACAGCATGACCAGAGGTTGGACATCACCACTTGGCCAACATCTGGTGGACAACAGCAACAGGAGAGTGTGCCCAAAACTGGCAAGGGGAAGCTGGCTATAGCATCCATAAACCTGCACCCAACAACACATCTCCATCTAGGTTGCAATTCCAAAACTGCTATCTGGGGACCAAGTATTCAGCTTACATATGTTTATGAGGGAAACCTGAATCAAACCCACTCCTTATTAAAAAAAGAATTGAATTCTTGAGTAGTTCTAGCTCTTTCACCTAGGACACAAAGGCTTACCTGACCTGGATCTCCCCCTTTCTTACACGTGTCTGCGATCATGCTTGAAAAATAATCAGCCTTATGTTTTCCCCACTTTCAAAACTTATACTTTCTTCCTTTTAAAGCTTTTCATATGCATTTTTTCTTCTCCCTTTTAAAATTACTGTTTATCATTTGTCTCAGCTCAAATATAATCTCAATGTTAACTTTTTTCCATTTTTTAAAATCTTTATTGTCCAAAATTAGATACATTGAATTAGCAACTATTGTGCAGATATTCCCATTTTCCTTCTCCCTGTCCCCAATTCACTGGGTATCCTCCTCTGTGGGCATACTGGATCATTCATGAGGCAAAGGGTTATGGATAGCACAGGAGGCATCAAAGTTGTCCCCACCCCAGTGGGTAAATCTCTGAGTAATCTCTCCCACCATGGCTCTTACAACCTTTCTGCCCCCACTTCCCTGAGTCATGGAGGGTAAGTTTTAAGACTGTTTTATTGTTGTTGTTGTGAACTTAAGAGTCTCTGTGCTTCTACTTTAAGATGTGTTGGAAGTCGTTGGTGTCTATCTCGCTGACTTATCCTGGGTTGACTGATTGGCTCTCTCAAGTGTTTCACTTGGGGCCTACATGATAGGCCTGGGGTGGTTCATCTCTTGCTGGGATATCAGCCTTCAGCCTGAAGTTCATCGGTGGAGTTGGAATGACCACAGATCTCTCATTGCATTCCAAAAAATACAAATAGAATCTCCACAGGAGTTGAGATCAGTCTAATTTGGCAAAATTCTATTGAGTTTAGCCTCTCTCTAGTTCTCTGGTAATGGGGATTTCTTTCTGGAGTCCCAGTTTTTGGTTCCCTTAGTATTTTGCCCTGAGTCCCATTTCTAGTTAAGGGTTCCTTGTCACTGAGTGGATTTCTTGGCCAATTTAAAAGCTGTTGATTGCTTACTCCTTAGGTTTTGGTTCCTCTATTACCAGTGATCATTTCTTGGTCTGTTGATCTCTCCCAGAAGGAAGTGTGTTCAGCCTTCTCATGGCAAAATTCTGCATTGTGTATCAGTGATCTCTGCTTTCTCCAAATATTGTTGACCAATTTCCCAGGGAAGATTATGTTGTGCCTTCCAGCACTGTACTTGCTACCATCTGGGGACTGGATACCATTATGGATCTTCCAAGGTCTCTCGGTGTTGTTTGATGTCATTGGTTTCTTCAGCAATAGGATTTTACCTTTGGATTAGGGTGGGTATTCAAGGGCTTTGACAGAAACCTGTCTTGTTTTGTGGACCCTGTAGGTCTCTTTGATCAACAGCTCAGTGTGGAAAGGATCCAATGACTGGGACAGGGAGTTGCAGGTCTGATCAATTTTTCATGGGGTTTGGTTTCCTTCCCTTCCATTCATGGTTCCTCTTACTAGATGATACCCACTTCTTTCTCAATAGATTACTGTATGAAAGTAAGGATTTTATGATTTTGATTCATTATTGGTTTAGCTTAATGTATAAGTCCTCCCCCGTCATCTTCCTCCCTCCCCTCCCATTCTTTCTACCTCTTTCACAGTCTCTCATTTTACCTGCTAGGTTTGCTTGATTAGGCAAAATTAATAAGCTGCTCTTCTTTGGCCTCCTAAACCTTTATCACAAATTTTATTAAGTCATTTTAGCACTCTCTAACTTGTGATATAATTTTTATAGCCATGCCCATTTGTCAGCTTATCAATAGTAATGGAGGCTACTTATTAATGTTTATAGCTGGCACATGTGCAGGCCCTAAAACCTAGTTTTAAATTAATGAATGGATAGATGTCTGAACAATTAAATGGTTAGATGATGAATGACTAAACAAATGTATAGATAAATACTAAAAATCACTTACCTCAAACATTTCATTGTTACAACCATAGGTTCCTGGCTAGAACATGGGCCTGACTGAGGAAACTGTCTAATAGGCATCTGCCCAATGCTCTCTAGAGTCTCTTCCCAAAATATCCATATCTGAAATTAAATGATCTCATTCTTGGTCTGATAGTTCTTTTCAAACATAGCATCATTTTCAAAGTTACTTTAGAAGTAAGTCAGAGTTACAAATAATATGATATTCATTTAAATTCAGTTACAGGTGGTACCATGAATAGCATCAGGTTTTACCATAAATGTTCCATGGGAACATCAAATTTCCATTTTCTGTACTGTTTCACAGTCTCAGACTGTCATCCTGCATGCTATTCTTTTCATGCTCTGTAATTAGGTCCAATTATTTCCATGTTTTATATCTGCCCAAACTTTGACCTCATGGTACTCACTGCATTCCCACCCTGCTCTATAAAATCTGTAACTTGTTTCAAGAACCATTTACACTCACTCCTGTATAAGTTCAATAACTCACAGTTTTTAGCTGCACATATTTAATATTTTCTTGCAATGATAATTACTCACAAGTGGTACATTTTTGCAGTGTTATTCATTCAACAATATCAAACATTCCCTCCTTGAGCAAAATTTGGAAAAAACATTGTCTGCTACTATACTGACCAAAATTCAACTTAATACAATACATTTTTGGAGATTGTGTTTGTATTTTTCAGAATACAGCAAGGGAGCTGTGGCCCATATAACCCTACCAACCAACCGCAGGCAGAAAGCTGAGATCCTGGCAAGAGATGAGCCACCACAGTCATACAGGGGAGGATCCATATGGAACCCCACAGAGAATGATTGGATGAACAAGGGACCCACAGCCATAGCCATTCAATCAACAAAAGATAAGCCAGTGTGACAGAAACCAACGAATCTCGACACAAAAACCCCTAAGCTCACAACACCATAGCAGCCTCAATACTCGCCCACCACGACTCAGGGAACTGAGCGGAAGAGGGGGCAGAAAGATTGTGAGAGCCGTGGTGGGAGAGAATAGCAGAGACTTGGCAACCCTCAGTAACTACACACTTGAGACATGAGAGCCCGGCTGAAGAATGAGCTATCCATGGTCCCCTACTGCAAAGACTGATCCAGATGGCCCACGGAGGAGGATATCCAGCTGACTGGGGATGGGGGAGGGGGGCAACGGGGAATTGGGGATAACAACTCATGGTTGGCCCACTAAACAATGTAACTCATTGTGAACAATAAAGAAAAAAAATACAATACATTTTTAGGATCACATAGGTTTATAACTTCCCCAAATATCAGCATATCGATATAGTTATTTCAATTTAATAATTATTTATTAATGGGTTATTATTTACAAGTCTTTATTAGTTATTTTTATCAAATATGAAAAATATATAGATTGATGTGCAATAGGCAACTATAATAGTCTTTTATAGAAGTATGCATTGCAGACAGACAAGACAAGCAAAAACTAACACAAGTTACCCAACAGTATGATTTATGAGAACCATGATCAAATTTATCTGTTAGGAATATGTGGCAGGATAGATAAGTACAGAAGCACTAGACAAGCAAGGATGGCATCTATAAATGCAGGGTTTTATCCTATGTACAGTGGGAAGTAATTAAAGAGTTTCATCTAGAAATATTATCTATGGTATAGGTATTAATAGGGTTCCACAAAAATTTGTTTAAAATATAGAAGACAGTAAATAATAAGCATATGCATTTTCATTTCCTGATATAAACACCAAGTGAATAGTTTAGCTTCAAGAGTCAACATTTCCTGATGTGGTTAATGTATATTAAAATATTGAATCTTGACACATGTACATAATTTGTCATTTAATATAAAAAGTTCAGGATGTCAGCACTGCCTCTTTTGCATTTTATTGTAACATTTTCAGGGTACACATTATTATTTATATATGATATCATTTATGTACCTCTTTTTATGGAAATATTTAAGTTGTTTCAACTGTAAGTGATACTTCAACACACAGGTCCATACATATATTTGTCCTGTTTGCACATTTTCTTTGGAATGACGAATTCTTACGAATTCTGGTTCACAGAAAAGCTATATGGAGTGATTCCTGAAGAAACTATTCTCATCAAAATCTAGAAGAATGAGGCCGCTGAAACAGAAGAGCAAAATCTCCAGCCTTACCACATGTAACCATTTGGGTATATCACATATTGATTTGTGACAGATATTGCTCTAAAAATGTTTCACCCAAAATATTGTTTATTTATGAAAATATTTCAAGGAAGCATGTATTTTCATCCATTTTACAGGTGAGAAAAAGCATGCTTATAAGAACTGAATATTTGTTATATAATGATAGAACTTCCTTGAAAAATATGTATATATGCCAACACATTGGAATGTAAATTTAGGAAAATCGAGTGTAAAATTGTAGTTCTAAACTTAGGGTAAGAGTGCTTCTCCCAAGGCAAAGAAACCAACATGCAAAATTTTATTGTGAAGCAAAAAAAAAAAAAAAAAAGAAAAAGAACCTTCTGATGAAATTCCCTTTTGAGACTCCCCTAAATCCACTACTTCAGAGAGGAGAGGAATGGAACTCTCGGGCCAACCATGGAAGCTGTAAATCTGGGCCCTGTGTCATGGCTTTAAATTATAATGTCAGAAATAAGAATCTAAAGTGTGTCAGTGGTATAAATAACAGAAAAGAGATTACAGTCTAAAACGGGCTACATACATATTTAAAAAGTGCTGTGTATTTCACTTGGGAAAATATATGATGCTAAATCTAATAGCACCATCTCACTTCCTGGCTCATGAGCAGTGATTTAAAGCCCCATCATTCTGAGGAGGAAGAAAATGACCATGAATATCATGAGCACATGTAATAGAAGAATGCATTAATGGCTTACGTGTTATCAAAGAACTATCTCTTAGAATCAATCTGTTCTTTATTTGGTAACATGATGTTCAGTAAATTAAATAAACCAAATTCTCTTATAGCTCTCAGGGTTAGCCCATCCCCCTCATTTTTGTGATAGAGTCTCACTGTGTAGCCCAGGCTGATTTCAAATTTGAGTCAATCCTTTTGCCTCAGTCTAACAAGTGTTGGGGGCTTATAGGCACAACCCACTGTATCCAGTTAACTCTCAGGCTTTATAGTATTTTTTCCATAATTATTTCTCTCTATCATTTTGCTCATATTTAGGGAAAAAGATGGGAGCATTAAACATCTATTTCTAGCTCAAATAGCTTATATAAAAATACAAAGATATTCCACTGTATTTTCCAGTGATCAAAAGATGCTGACACAGACTGAAGGTTACAAAATTGCATTTTATATAGTTAGCACATAAGCACTAGAGATATTTTCTTATTATTTTTATTAGCCTATGCTAATGAAACATAATAGGCTTCATTATGATGTCTTCGTGAATGTATATATTTTAAGATATTTGCTCAAATGACACTTCATTGTTCCATTCCCACTCCCATTGATGCTCTTTCTTTTGCAAACTAGCCCTCCTTTTGTTGTATTTTCTTTTCCATTTTTCATGACACAGATCTTTAGGGTTTCACACAGGATCCTGAATGAAGTATTATTTAAAGTAATATGAGTTCCTTATCAGTAACTCTACCACTGGTGAAAATGACTCTCCCTTCACCCAAATCATAAACTGTTCATAGGTACTCAGGGAGGGACAAGACCTCATGGCCCTTTTCTTCCCATGATGGGATCTTGACAGATTCAGACTTCAGTAGATCTTGTGCCAGGAATCACAACTTCTGTGAAGTCAAAAATGCATTCTCTAAAGATAGTCATTATGATGGTTAGGTTTTGTTGTCAACTTGATCTTTTTAATTATATTGGGTAGGTCTCTGATGATGTTTACAGAAAGGCAGCCTCTCATTAGGGGCCAGGATGTAAAGAAGCTCAAAGAAGCTACAAGTAAACATCCTTTCCTGTGTGGGTAGTGCAGGAAGGAAATTCCAGAGACTCAGAAAGACATTAAGTCTGGGGAAGGGTTGCAAGATCCCACCCTAAGCCTATATAAAGGGGAAGAAATTCTCTCTTTGGTGCACTCCCCATCTTCTCCTGCCTGTTTGTTGTTCTGTGTATGGTGCTAGTGATGGGTTTCTCTCTCTGCTTGGACCTGTGAAAGGGGAGCAGCCTCTTTCGCTGCTACAGAACTTGCCCTCAATCTGTAGTTTCAATGAATACTTTCCTCCCCAAAATTGTGCGTGGTTTGAAGATTCATCCCAGCGGTGTGTGGCTGACTGCGACAGACATCTACCTTACTCCATTCATTCTTCCAGCTTTTATATCATTCGTTCCATCCCTGCTTCCATGATGTTCCCTGATCATTGGAAGGGTAACACAGATGCCCCACTTATGGTTGAAATATCAACAGTTAGCACTTTGCCCAGTTATGAGTTATCACAGTTATTGTTGTCCACTACAAATAGAAGCTTTTGTGAACAAAGTTTATGACAGCACTAATCTATTGCCAAAAAAAAAATAATTTCATAATGGGAAACTTCATGGATATGTCATGCCCAATTAATAAAACAGTGGTAGAAGCATTTCAATTAGGGTCTATGTCTTCCTGAGGCATGGACTTTTGACCAGGTATACAGTGAAAGATATTCATTACTTCCTATAGAATGGGTCTCAACTCCTATCAGAAAGTGGTTGGTTACCCCCATTACTCACTTGCCACTATTGTACCATTGGGCATTTCTTGCCTAGATAATGGATGGTAAAAAGACCACACATGAGTAAAACTGCAGAGATCAATTCTCTCTGCAGACAGCAGAGAAGACAATGGTACTATGAGAGATAACAAGCTTTACTCACAGTTCCAACTATTTTCTGTGAGCAAACCATGGGCATCTTCACCAATACAGTCTTACCATCTAATACTGATGGGCAAGCGACAGACATAGAAATATCTGTATTATTTGGTATACTTCTCAGGTATGAGTTTCACATTTTCAGTTGAATGCCATTTGCAAATCTCAACACAAGACATCTTATTGCTGTTAATTACATTTTGTCAAATGCCTTTACAATCTCTTAGTGCTGCTTAGGAGTTTTGTGCAATGTCTGGGGTTGGGCTAGTTAGCAGTTTTATTACTTGCACTATCATATTCTTGTACCTCAGTTTTCTCTCTTCTCTGACAGGATGTTGTAATGCCAAATATATACTTTTTAAGTGAATAACTTACCATATTATCTGATGTATTGGATGCTGTATGAGAGATAAACCATTATCATTATGCTAAGAGCACACAGTTTTAAATTGTCTTGCATCTGGATCATAAAGGCAAATTGAAAGGCAAAATCTCATTTAACCAGAACAGCCTGCATTCATATAGGAGGTAACTGAAGCAGAGATTAAAACTTCTTCAAGGTCATAATTACTAATAAGAATGACTGTATAAACTATTGTGTCATTGATTATTGGTGGAATAGAGCTTATCCCCACCAGTTTCTAAGTGTTTCAGAAATTCTAAGCAGACAGCTTCAGAGTGCAAGATGACTAATGTCATATTTAGAAAGTGGTGTCCTACAGACGTATACATACTCTCGACACAGATCACACATGGAGAATACATGGAGATCTGAAAGTGATCAATGGTTGGCACCTTTGTTTCTGAGTAAAGGTGTTGAGCAAGTTTTGAAGGATATCTGTGAAGTTTACGTTTTATTGTCAACTTGATCTTTTAGCAATCCACCTGCCTAAGGCTATATAAAGGGGAAAGAAATCTCTCCTCCTGTCTGGTTGCTAGTGTCCTTCATCAGCATTGGAATGAAGTTTCTCCAGCCTTCCAGCCTGGACTAAAGACCAGCTGCTTCCCAGGAAGCCTTCAAATCTTCAGTGCTGGATTGGTACTGCAGAGGCATCCAGCCTCATAGACTGAGTGCTATGAGCAAATCCAATAAATCTCTCTTTTACTACTATTTGTCTGTCAGTTCTGTTCCTTTAGAGAACCCTGACTAATACTGTAATATATCAAGGTAGAATTACAACTGACCTTTCTTAGATAAAATTAACTTCAAACATAGGTGATGTACTTTCAGTTGTTTCTGTCTGAAAGACAAATCAAAGTTTTGGCACAATTTGAACATTGAAGACCCAATTTAATCTTCCAAATGTATCTTTTTTCCTTAAGGGAAAAGAATTGAACACTTCTCACAACATTGCTTTTTAAATATCTTAATTATTAAATTTCATTAAGACATTGCTAAATTTTTTT